>JAZGTJ010000648.1:41629-89674 GCA_036877575.1 Botia almorhae | reverse complement strand
TGTGCTGTGCAGTGAATTACACAGTAGCTATCTACAGTATCATAGCTATTAGTATATAGTAAAAATTAGCATGTTTAGACTATTGCATTGACCAATAAGCATCTACGTCTGTAACTTGATTTAAAAATAATTTGATACTTTACTATAATGATACTATAATATACTACTATATTATTCCATACTATATATGATACAATAATATAAGTTGAGGAGAGGGTGGAGTAGAAATTCGGGTGACTTTAACCTGAGCTGTGATCATTTTGCTCTGCTGCTGGAGGCCTAGAAACTCATCCCCAAAGCACAACACCACCTGAGAGTGTGGTATGGGGCGGCCATGGTGAATGAATCCCTGTAACTCTGTGTCAGAAAACATTTCTTTATGAAATAAAAACTATTTCAGTTCATCCAACTCGCAATCCATAAACTGATGGATCTTAATGCCAACACATTCTTTACAGTCACTACTCACCAAAAGATAAGTCCTAATGAGCAATAATGTGAACACAAGACCCCCTCAAAACGTGTTTGCTAACGTTTATCTAAACCAATGAAATGCAAATTAACTTGCAGGTGCTCTGTAGACCTCTTTTATTGAGTCTGTACATGTTATGAGGTAGACATAAGCATCATCTAAGAGTTTGTTGAAAAGTTCTGGTGTCAAGTAAAACGTGACATTAAAGCAGATCTAATCATGACATGTGGCCAACCACACACACGTTAATGAACAAGTAAAATGGCAGGCCTTTCCCCTAGTGACACTAAAGATCTAAATATGGACTGAAACAACAAAGTACTAACTTGATGAAATCAAGACACAAAATTCACCAAAAGCCTTTGTTAGCAACTCTATAGACAAGCCAACAACTGTATTGAGGTGGCATCCTATAAGGAAAAATTATTAATTTAACATGGACCACTTACAAATTACAGGGACAATTTATTATTAAAGGAAATGTGACTGGAAACCACAGGAAGATAAAATGGGTGAATGGGATTGAGAAATCACGCAAGCTTAAACTTGTTGTCTGTATAAACATCACCACGTAATGGGACTCATTTATAAGACACATCCAAAACTAATTTCTGTGTGAGTCCTTCATAAAATCATTCACATACTGTATAAATTGTTGAATTTGTAACATTACAATACTAAAAATCTAAATATCTCTTAACCTGATAGAAACTGTTGTGTGTCCATCAGCTTGCAGGTTTTATCTTTCTCCAGCTTGTTTGGCTTGTCTAAACATGGAGCCAGAGGACCTTCCCAATACACTCTTCCATGGCACAGTCGCTTGGCATACAGGCCGTCCGGCGCCAACCACAACAGAACGGCACCCTCCAGGATATTGGGCTGTTTCTTAGTCCCACGGCACTGGGACTGGGGGAATGGGAAAGGAAAAAGCACAGGCTCTGCCCCACCATAGAGTCTCTCCTCTTGACAAGGGGAAGAGGGGGATGCAGGGGATCCTAAGAATGGAGAGAAAGAGATTCGACAACCCTCAGGACTGCTGGTGGTCACTTCCTTAACAAGAGACTCGCGGTAGTAGAGGGAGACATGTAAACGGCAGTCTGTGCAATATAGAAAACAGAAGTAAAATGTTAAAGTTTATGTTTGCATTATATTTATGGCAACACTTCTTGAACTAGTTTTTTGGGTGAATACACAGCTATCAATTTTAGATTTTAAGAACGCTTACATTAAGAAATCAAAAACATTAAAATGTTATTTTGAAAATTCTAGGAATGTTCAAACATTCAGATTTTTAGACACTGTATTAACATTATTGCTTTTTAATTCTTAAGAATACTTAAGAATAACATTTTTTATTGTAAAAAAATCTTCTAACATTACTGCATGACGATAACTTTGAGAGATCTTTAAAGAACATTAGCAAATGTTCTGAGAACAATCCCTGTTAGCTCTTCCAACAGCACTACCCCAAGCACTACCCATGACCCCAGTAAGAATAAGCTGAATATAGGATGGCTGTTTGAGTTGTATTTGTTTACCTGAAATGGCCATGGCTTCAGCAGATCTCATGTTGGGGTGGACTGCCACTTGATGGCTTTCTGTAGTTAAGTAGGTATAGAAGGATCCTGAAAACTGATATCCTGAAAAGTGTACAAGCATTAGAATGGCTAATTTACACTTATTTACATATGACACTGACTGTGGCATAAGAATTTTAAACTCCAATGCCGTTAAAAACACATTTAACAGTGGGGTCAATATCAGACCCTGACCAACATGCTTAATGACCCTAAGACCCTGTAAGATAAAGGTCCAGGCCTATGCCTGTCTATTTAAATTACCTCAACAGGAAAAAAAAGATTTTATTGAGCTGATTTTATTAAACCTTTCATTTAAGAAACATTTCATTTCAATCATTCTCAGCATTGTTGTTAATTCTTGGTAATAGTGAAGACAGAATGCTAACTTATGTGCATTGAAAATTTACTGCAGTCATATCTGAAGCTAAGACCATAATACAGACCAAAAAACCAAGTAATGAAACCTAAACACAGGCCATGTTTATGTCATCTTGAGAGGTCCCAAGACCAAGACCATAAAATTAACACTGCAATTCTGTCAACAACACATTTTTTACGTCAGTAAACCTGTCTCAATTAGAGGGGGGATTTAATTATAAAATGTTGCTACAATTCTGATACTATTCAAATCTGTGATGTGTACAGTATGTGTATTGTGGAACTTTTTGCCAATTTGTAAACATACCTATATTAATCTGACATACCTATTAATAATTTACTTTATGATTTACCTTGTATACAGTCAAATGTTTATTTTTACATTGTTACACAGGGTAAGTTATAAATTTGGATTCCATCATTGTTTTAAATCAACTACTAATGTTACTCACCTTTGATAAATCAAAACTCACCCTATGGTGAAATCTTATTTATGGCCATATATGAACATTAAATATTATTTACGTGTATTTTGTATGTACATAAAGCAGAAAACATTCTCACAAATACAATCTAATACGTGTATAAATATGTGTCACATATTCTTTACATCTGTTGTCATTCCCAAGTATGACATGTTTTAGTCTGTTATATTTATACATATTTCTGTAAGAGAAGACAAAGCATGCAAAACTAAAGCAAGAGCTTTTAGCATTAATTAGCTTCTCTGATAAATAAGCTATATGGTTTACATGACCTTCTAATATGTCCTATGTTATTAATATCTAACATGACATTTGATCACTTTGATTTAAATGGAATGTCAAATGCAATAAATAATAATTTGGCATTAATTGAATGTTGTTGGTGTGAATCAGACATGGAGATTGTGGCTTTGAATTTGTTATTTATTGTGTTATTTCTTGGGGATGTTGTGTTGTAATTTGCAATTTCATTAAACAGGTACCGTTGTCACATGACGGTGCATGCCAGGGTGGGGAACGTGTTGGTGGATAGGGACATTGGCTGTACGGTAGCTCCGCATGAGGTGTCTGGGGATGAGACTGGTCTGCACTATATTCCCTCCAATCATGTCTCTCCTGGTGGAGCATATATCCAGGCATCTGAGGAAACAAAAGGCCTAACCTTAGCACTTGACATGTATACTTACTGTATTTGCCTGTTCCACTAGCTGCCATCTACACAATAATAAATGCACTTTCAAGATTTTGCAATAAACAATTGATGGATGCAATGTTAATTAGACACTTCCTAAAGAAAATAGCCCTCAGAAAATGGTGTGGCATTGTTCTAACATATTACAGATCATAAAGACCTATTTGACTGCTGCAATGTTGCCCATATAAACCAATATTTTATAAGTGCTTACCTGGGGCTGCAGAGTTGAGTAAGGGGAATGCATGGAATAATTAATAGGTGTCACATGTGCTGTGCTGTTTTCCATACTACTGGCCTTAGAGCCTGAAATGCACAAGTAAAACACCCTCAACACCTGACTTGTACACTTGGTAACTGAAGCTCTCTATTAAAAGCTTGAGGGATTTTAGCACATGTAGTGGCTTCCTCTTAGCTTCCTGCTACACATAGTGAGGGCAAGCAACAATATTTAATATGAATTCATAGTATGCCTTTACTTTTACTCAGTGTGGCAATTTAGCTTTTATCAGTTTACCCTTTTCATTGAAATATAGTCCAATGTTTACAACCTATACCAAATACTACACTGTTCAAGCAAGACTGATTTCCTTGCATGCTCACATATGTCAATTATAGTAATATAATATATTTTGGGTATTAATAAGTAATCATAAGAGAAGGTGCAGCACAAACAGACACTCTATTAATATACACAACGTTTAAATACTTTTAGCTTATTCAAAGTTCACAAACAGAGAATGCCATTCTTTTCATTCATTCATTTTAATTATTTCCTTGGAATACCAAGGAATTTCAAAGGAAATCACCTCGCTTTGCTTCTTCTGGTATGATTCTGTAGACCTTGTAGGGATCTGAAATGTCCAACTGGCTTCGCTCTACCAGTTCATCAAAGTCATTACTCTTGTTGAGGGCACAGCGCAGTCTTGTCTTCCATGTTGGAGGGTCTGGCTTGTCCAAGCCTTCTCTGTACTTCCCTTTAAACAGGGCCCAAGCCTATAATAAGCAAATCCACCATAAACAAAAAGAGGCAGAAAATGAGTAAAGGAGAAGGATGATGAAAACAAAGAAAATGATCACTAACTACTATCTGCATGGGATTTACCTGAACAGTGAACAGTCATCCGCATGCTTGGAAGGTTATTCTTAATTATTTTTTATTAATGCTAATAACATTGTTTTTAAGTATGTTATTGGGTAATTAATAACAATGGATAACCACTATATGTTTCTTGTATCTTGTTCAGGTCAAGTAAATTGAAATCTCATTGCAGTTCTTCTCTACAAAAACAGAACTGTCATGGAATGTCAAAAAAGAAAGAATTCTCAGTGAGATTTTAAAGAGTAATCTCTGATTTCTTCTTTTTTTCAGGTCAGTACTCACAATGCAAACATTTGCAGCCTATATTTATTCAGTGCCCTAAAAGATATTAAGATCATTCAATTAGATTACTAAATGTCAAAGCAAGTGGCACCGGCAAACACATTTTTACAATGTATTTTACAAGCACTTTCTGAGACAATTTAATTCAGTTTAATTTACATTGCGCTTTTTAAATTGTTGCATTGCTTTCAAGCAGCTTTATATATAACGTGAAGGAAAAGGCAAACAATTTTGCAGTCTCTTTAAACTTGATGTTAAAGTGATATTAAGTAGGCCAATATGTATGAAACTAGTACCCCTGCTTTAAACTATATGGACAGGTGCCAACACTAACAAGTAAGTGTACCTTTTGTGCTGTGCGTGTCACGTTTCCTTAAAATAAACGTCATTTTAATTTATTGTCAGTTTTACACATGTACAGTTCGTCTTAAATGTAAAATGCTTTTGCCATTATTCTATCGCAAAATAAGACCATGGCACGAATAAGGCCATTAACATGATCACGAGCTCATCATTATCCTTATTATCTCTCACCTTGAAGAGCGCAGCGTGCTCGTCGCGGTTATAGTCCTGTTTCCCCGCGTGTTTCCAGGGAATTCTGAAAATTGTTTTCTCATCATTTTCCCAAATCAAACCTGGATACTCCATGCTATCAATCTGATCGATGAGCCACTGTCTAAGTTTGCCATTCCCAAAATTGACTGACGTGTTGCAGTCCCCATCTAAGTTCATTTCTGTCAGGGATGTATATGAGACCAGGTGCACATACAGTGAGCAAAAATAAGTGTTTCATAAGGCATGCATATTTCGAAACAATAAGAAAGTAATATGGTCCGAATAGTCTTAAAACTAATTTAAAGAAATGGTCCATTACAAGCATCTAAAGGTGAATGTAGAAAAACGATGTCGTGTCAGTCAATGAAACAGCATTAAAAATACAAGTTATTACGCTAATATATATATATATATATATATATATATATAAATATATATATATGCTGTCAGTTAATTCATGCACGAAAAGATAGAAATACAAATTAGATAAAAATAAATTCCTAAAATAGGTAGAGAGAATGTAAGGGAAGTGATGCCGTGATGCATAAAGTTTAACGCTTTGTATGATTTACGTTTATTTGGTTAAATCAATTTAGTAATTTTCTCCTGTCTGAAGTTAATGTTGGATTACAGATCAAGCCCCAAGTCTTACCTTTGTGAACTGCAGACACCTTGGCTTGGCTTTTAAACCCGACCCTGTTTAAGACGTGCTATACGAAGTAGTTTCTAATCTTAAAAAACGTTTAAAAGTGCGAGGTGGAGATGGGTGGAGCATTACGTGGAAGCATGTTTCTTGAGCATGCAGCGAGAGCTGAAGACTTTAGAGAGACACTGCAGAACCGCATGAATAAACATCTAACATACGGGAAATCCCTTTGAAACAAACATATACACGGTAGAACAAATATCTGTCGATAAACTAAATGGAGAAAAGCTCCCAGCTAATAAAAAATGTACAGCAATCTGTCACATTTTGAAAGCGCATGTCTTGTCAAAAGTGTTTATGTCGAAGTTATTGTGCTATTTGTGAGAAAAATTAAAACAAAAAGTTCTGTAGTTTATTTGGGGTCTACTTCAATTTTAACTGGCACCTTAAATAATACTTTAAATGTGCTATTCAAAGCACACCATGCAATGGTAATGTGTGTCAAACACAATGATCTACTGCAGACCTGGCGCACCTCATCTTCACTGATCAATACAGCAGAAGTGGGGGAGAGGGGGGTAGCAGGAGGTGTGAATGGGTTATTTTCAAACCTGCAGTAGAATCATTGTGGCCACAATAGAGTCATTCAGGTTCCTGGGCACCACAATCTCCCAGGACCTGAAGTGGGACACTCACATCGTCTCTATGTGAAAAAGGCCCAGCAGAGGTTGTACTTCCTTCAACAGCTGAGGAAGTTCAACCTGCCACAGGAGCTGCTGAAACAGTTTTACACCGCCACCATTGAATCCATCCTCCTCACCTCCATAACTGTCTGGTTCGGCTAAGCTACCAAATCTGACCTCAGAAGACTGCAGAGGGTAGTCAGGTCTGCTGAGCGAATCATTGGTACAACCCTCCCCACTCTTCAGGAACTGTACCTATCCAGAGTAAGCAAAAGGGCAAAGAAAATAACTCTGGACCCCTCACACCCAGCACACTTCCTTTTCGATCTGTTGCCATCTGGTCGGCGCTACAGAGCACTAAGCACCAGAACGACCAGACACAGGAACAGTTTCTTCCCCCAGGCAGTCCATGTCATGAACAATTAACAATGTCATGATCACTTACAATACACATGGTACACACAACACTATCATACATTATTTATTTGCACATATCACCATACCTGTACATGCTCCTTTTACCAGTTCATACTTGAATGTCTATATGTCTATATTACAAATTGTATTTTTGCTATTTTGTACACTGTCTTATCTGTATATTTGTATCTTTCTGTATATTTGTATATTGTATATTATTGTTTTTATTACCTGTGTCTTGTCCTGTCACTGTCATTCTGGTGCACTGTAGAGCTTCTGCCACTACAACAAATCCCTCGTATGTGTAAACATACCTGGCAATAAAGCTGATTCTGATTTAGCATGATGCTAGCACATTTTAACATGATTTTACATGTTTTAGCATTATGCTACATGATGATAACATGTTTTAGCATTAACATGATGCTAACATAATTTAGCATCAATATTATCATGATGCTAGCATGATTTTGTATGTTAACATGTTTAAACATGGTGTTAACATGTTTCAATGACAGATATATGGTTTATTTAAGATATTATGTGGTTGCTAGGGTGCTCCAAATAGTTAATACGGTGTGGCTATAAGGTTGCCAGGGAAACACCTGAAGCGCATAGACAGCCTAATGCAAATAAGCCCACCCAAATCTCTACAATGTTCTAATACTGAGATATGGCTTATTGATTTCATTACAAGTTTGCTAGGGTACTGCAAATTGTTTTTAGGGCATGGCTAAACAGTTTTCATGATGATAATTAAAAAATAAGTGCCTGATTTAAAAAGATGCCACCCACTTGTCGTTACGATGCTCTGATGGCTCACACCTTTATCAATGTGATTTAGCATAGCTAATATGATTTTGCAAGATGTTAGCACGACTTCCCCTTCTGCCTCCCTCCGAAGCAGACAAAAAGCTGATCGGAGCATCTGAAGCTCCGAGTGCGGTCCACGTAGATGTGCAGGGCGCGGACGTGACACAGCAAGAAAAGGGCTGGATCTGCCTCCTGGATCAGCACCTGATCCCTAAAGGGCATGGTGGGAACCTTGGGCACATAGCCGGGCTCTAGGCACGACTTACTTACCGACAATGCCTGCAAGTCCCCCACCCTCCTGATAGAGGCAAGCGCGGTCAGGAGCGCTGTCTTGAGCGACAGACCCTTAGGCTCGACTGACTCCAGCGGCTCAAAGGGGGCTCCCCGCATCCCAGAGAGGACTACGGAAAGATCCCAAGAGGGAAAGAGGGGCGGCCTTGGAGGGTTCACTCTCCGGGCACCCCGTAGGAACCTGATGACCAGCTTGTGCTTCCCTAAATATTTACCTTCTACTGCCAGGTGATGGGCCAATATAGCTGCCACATACACCTTCAGGGTGGAAGGGGACAACCTCCGTTCCAACCCCTCCTGCTGAAAGGAAAGCACAGAGCTGATCGGGCAAGTGTAGGGGTCTTTTCCATGGGAAGAACACCAGTCAGTGAAGAGGCTCCACTTCAGGGCGTATGCACGCCTGGAGGAAGAAGCTCTCGCCTAAGTGATAGTGTTTACCACAGCTGGGGGCAGGGCACTCAGGGTCACCACGTCCCGTCCACGAACCACACATGAAGGTTCCAAAGATCGGGCCACGGGTGCCAGTTGGCGCCCCGTCCCTGAAAAAGAAGGTCCTTCCTCAGGGGAATCTTCCAAGGAGGGGCTGTTGCAAGGAGCGCCAGGTCCGAAAACCAGGTCCGGGCCGGCCAGATTGGCGCAACCAGCAAGACCTGCTTCTTGTCCTCCCTGACCTTGCACAGGGTCTGTGCAAGGAGGCTCACTGGGGGTAACGCATATTTGTGTAGACCCCAGGGCCAGCTGTGCGCCAACGCGTCCGTCCCGAGGGTTGCCTCGGACAGGGAATAAAACAGCGGGCAATGGGAGGACTCGCGGAAAGCAAACAGGTCCAAAAGCAAACAGCTGCCTGCCAGTGGCATACGGTGCCCCAGCCTGTCTTGGAGGCATCCGTCGTCACAACAACGTGCCTAAACACTTGTTCTAAGGGCACCCTGGCCCGTCGAAAGGCAAGGTCTGACCAAGGGCTGAAGGTTCGGCGGCCCGTCGGAGTGATAATCACCCGGTATGTGCACGCTGCGCCATGCCCACCTCGGGACCCGGCCGTGTAGCCAGTGCTGCAGTGGTCTCATATGCATCAGGCCAAGCGGAGTGACCACAGCCGTAGATGTCATATGCCCCAGGAGCCTCTGAAAGAGTTTCAGTGGAAGTGAACTTGAGTCCAGCTCCATACCGAGAAATAAGATGCCCTGTGTTGGGGAGAGCTTGCTATTTTCCCAGTTGACCCGAAGCCTCAGGTGGCTGAGGTGCCGGAGCACCCGGTCCCTGTGTTTGCACAACTGCTCTCGAGAGTGTGCCAGAATGAGCCAGTCGTTAAGATAGTTGAGGATGCGAACGGCCACTTCCCGCAATGGGGCAAGGGTGGCCTCCATGACTTTGGTAAAGACGCGGGGTGACAGGGACAGCCTGAAGGGGAGGACCTGGTACCAGTACGCCCGACCCCCGACCGTGAACCATAGGAACGGCCTGTGTCGGGGCAGTGACACAGCGGAGCTGTGGGTGAGCATCTGCGTGAGCATCTTGAACGGTAGCTTGTGCAGGGACCGATTCAAGACATGCAGGTCCAAGATTGGCCACAGCCAACCTCCCTTCTTGGCACGATGAAGTACGGGCTGTAAAACCCAGACTTCATCTCGGCTGGAGGGACAGGCTCTATTGCGTCCTTTGCCAGGAGGACCGCAATCTCCGCTCGCAGGACCGCGGCATCCAGTCCACCTCTGTGGCAGCCAACACCATTGCCTGGCGGCAGAACAAAAGAGAACAAAAGATTCTCTGCCTGGCCTTCCACCGGGGGAAGGAGCGGTTCAGTCACCACTTCCCGAAAAAGAGCAGTCCCTCTTCCCTCCAGGCGACTCCACTCAGGGCCGCTTAGCCGTCCTCTTGGAGGGCTTGTCAGGGGCCTGAGGAGCGGGCATCGACTTACTACGGCTGGCACGACGGGAACGGGGCTGCGGCTCCCAGGAACCAATCGTCCAACCGCGAGTGCTCTGGGCTGGGTGGAGGATTCCACTCCAGTCCAATGGCCGCGGCTGCCCGGGAAAGCACGGCCGTCAGCTCCGAGTCAGAGTCAGCTGGACCGGCCCGCCCCGAAAGGGGGAGTCCAGCGTCGTCTTCTGGCTGAGCAGCCCACTCTCCAATGCAGCGAGCGACATCCTGTCCTCATCCAGAGTGCCAAAAGTGATACCGGGCCCCCCGGGGGGAGCCGCACTACCACCCGGCTGCTCAGACCTCGATGCTGTAGAGGACCGGGAGGACGCAGGGACTGGCCCTACGGAGAAGTCTCCACAGTCACTCTCAGGTCTCTCAGAGTCCTAACCAGCTCCACTGTCTTAAGCCGTTTAGGCGAGGCAGCAGAGTGGGGAGCAATGAGGGCATGACCCCACCGTGAACGCTGCCTCAGCATGCTGTTTGCCCAGGCATGCGACAAAACGCTCATGGCCATCAGATGAAGTCAGGAAATGCCCACATCCAGAAACGCACAGACGGAAAGACATGTTTAAAAAGACGCACACCGTCCGTGGAGCTCTTTAGAGGAAATAGCTCTTTTGTGAGAAATTTGCTCTTCCCGGAACGAAAAAACACTGAAACCCGCCGTCTAACACTGCAGAACGCTGGCAAACGCTCATTGCCGTGTTTTTTTCTACGCGAAGGTGATAGGGCTCTCAAGCAAGACCCCGTACATCAGTCAGTTGACGTAACGTTAAACGTGACTGACTGAAAGGGAACAATTTTTTTTAAATCATTTTCCTTAAAGTTCTTACCCGAGCTGTATAGATTTTTGTTACTTATGTAACTCACCCAAAATTAAATGTGTATTCAATGTGCTTTTGAAATGTAGGTTTCAATGAAAACCACCTAGTAAGTCCTGGTCAAACAACTGGCCAACAGAAATTCATCTTTTCATTTTGTTCACATCTTTTCAGAGTTAATGTGTTCAGTAAACATTGATAGAGATACACTCAGACTATAGTATTATTTTATAGTTGAAATGCAAATACTTAATAATCATGAACAAAATTAACATTTTGTAGAATTTTTCAGTAGTAAACATTAATATCTGTTATGTCTTATGTACAAAAAAGGGTCCATATGTTCAAAACAGTGCCATCAAAACAGTCAACCCATGTTACTTAGTTGACATAACAGTCAACATTAACATAAGTCTTTTGGGAATGCCACATGGCTTGTTGACTAGTTTTTCTTTCCTCTGTGGAATAAATAAGCAGTCAAGATCTCTCAGATGTCCACTGTGTTCTACAGATTATTCTCCTCTAGTGTTGGGACACTGGGTATTTGTGCGAGTACAGCCCTGATGTCCTCCTCATCATTAAAGGGATTTTCTTTATACTCCTCCTTCAGCCATTCTCTAAACTGAAAAAAATAAAAGTAAGTATAAGCCAGTAAATGTTATACTGTTTAAACAGCATTGGGGGTTGATTTAGGGTTAGTTGCATGTAATTATGCATAATTTGCTGTTACTATAGTAAGAACAAGTGCTACAATACATCCACTGATTGATATTGTTTAGACATTCTTAATCCAATACATTTTATTATAAATAAAGGTAATTGCATTTACATGCTTATAATATTTTGATGAAAATTAATTTTATCACAGGCTTCACAGTTACTGGAATATTCCTATTTGGAAGATACACCTAATCAGCATATTCTGAATAAACAAAGACATGCAGGTTTCTCCTGCTATGCTTAGACAGAAAATACTCTGAAAATACCATTTATTATGCTGCAATTTCCATAAGGGCATTCATACTGTATTTGGCTTGACATTGTATTTTTGGTTCTGTTAAGATTATTAGTGCCCATCGTCAACATGAGCACCACTGTAGCTATATCTGTTTACACCTGTTTCAAGGTAACAATTTAACAGCTGCCACCAAAGTGTATTGCGTTTCTCACCTAACCTAACTAATGTCTTGGAGTCGCTCATATTTTATTGCTTTAAAACAGTTATTACATAAGAATATTACAGACATTTTTTTATTGAAATGCTTTGTTATTAGCAAAGCAAATCATTAAGTGCATATAATTACCACATTATAACGGACACTGGCATTTTTTTTTACCTACTAACAACTGCATTTTTATAGTTATATTAATGACACAAATATGTGCACAAAAGTTAGATTTTGAGTGGAATAAATGGTATTTCATATTAGGAGTGGGAGAAAAAATTGCATTTAAAAACAAAAGCAATAAACTTTATTTCAAACAATTCTGAATTGGTTTTTAAAAACCAGAATCGATTCCACATTTAATTTAAATCACTGCTAAGTGTGTGTTGTTTAAACAAAATTTGACTTCCTGTGATATTTTGACTCTCCTGATTCTAAATGACCAGTGATGTTTCCAAAATATTTAAATTTGTCTTGACAATGTTTGTATACTGTATTGCTCTTATCAATGACATCTTTCTACTTCACAAAATCCAAAATGTTGCCACACAGTCACTTCTGGCCTAAGACCAGACAGCAAGAGCATTAAGGGATTTGCGAGCACTTGGGTTGCAGTTTGAGTGCACAAATGCACACTTTGAGCACAAAGATTCGTGATTGCAACAGCCATATTTTAAGTGTGTGCATACTCTCTGGGCGAGAGCAGAGAAAATTCATAAAGAGAGCATGTACCTGGGAGCGCGCATCCAGTTTTGTGTGAGAGCAAAGGAAATCTGTGTGTGAGTGGAGAGGTTCAAGCATTATATTAAAGTGCTTTTGCTCTACAATAACGCACTCTCAACGTTTGTCAGTAAAATAACGTCATAGAACAGAGTCAGAGTTAGACAAACATGTGCAATGAATTGCAGAATCAATTTTCTCATTCATGACATAAACTCCATTATATCTTTAAATGCACTTCTCCACCAAATTTCACATGCATGCAAAATTCTATGTTCTGTACTATGTTGTGTATATTCCTGTGCAATAAAAATTGTGGCACAAATTTAACTCCACATTGCTGTGTGAATGGAATAACAATGGATAACTAGTGGTCTGTCTTGTCATACAACGCGTTGTATATACACGTTTCGTCTATGATTGTGTTTTTTATCTACGTTTTCTTCACTAAACAGCTGTGGGACTACATAAAACGATTTTCAGAAAGAACTGTGACATCATCTCCAAGATGGCTGGAAGAATTTACCTGCAATACTACCTTAAAAACTGTGTGCATGTGTACCAAGGAAAAAAGCTGTTTTAAAGGGTGGTTACACCAAATTGATTTGGTTGAATTAATAGAAGCAACTTATAAATAAGATCTTTTCATCATGGCGTTTTCTTTAAAAACCGCCTCACTTTATCATTAATTTGCATTTAGCAAGTGCCTGCAGACTGCTGTAGTTTCCAGGTAGGCATTTTAAGTTCTTATAGATTTAGAATGTCTCAGTTTTGTCTGTCTCTTCATGTAATTCCAAACTTTTTTGGTAAAGCATATAACGTGCAAAAGACTTTTGTACAGTACTGTCTCCACAAGTTATGCCTAAAAACACAAACATAAGACAAAGCATGTGTATGTGCAGTACAAACTGGCTCTCTATTTTAATGTTTGCCCAAAAAATGTTTGCTTCTTCTTCCTCCTCCAAATATGTGAATGTTTGACTTCTGACAAATGCAGGTGTCTTGCCGCTCTCATTTTTGGATATGCACAAATACAAATTAATGTTCAGTGGGGTATTCTGAAAAAGGTACATGACACAATTTTTTTATTTTAACAGGCGCATGTCAGCTTTCGATTATTCTTCTATAGTTCTCAAAACCAGAATATTGGGGTACCAGGGTGGCCTACTGGTTACAGAGCGAGGCCTATAAAACCAGGTCACCGGTTTTATTCCCAATGCTGACAGGAAACAACTGAGGTACCATTCAGCAAACCACCTTCACCCCCACTGCTCCCTGGGAGTCACAGTAAATGCCCACTGCTCAGAAAATGCCCACTGCCCCTGGTGTGTTCATTGCTGTGTTTGTGTTCTACTCACAACTTCAATGTGTGTGCGCACTGACTGGATGGGTTAAATGCAGTGGACAAATTCTGGGTCATCATGACTGGCATGTCACTTCACATATATAATAAGAAATATGACAAAATATTAAACTGATTTTTCATGTACTTGCTTCATTAATACCTTTAGGATGAAATTAGGTTCTGGCATTACATGTTGGCAAATACCATCAGCAATGGAATAACCATAATACATTGTGAAGGAATTACCTGCTGTAGTTGGGTGTTTTCGAACTCCTGCAGCTGGGTCTGGAAGCCTGCATTTGGTGAAGCACAGGGCCTGGCAATTTTTACTGCAGCTAAAGCCTCCTGCCATCCCAGATTAGTTACGGTCATGATATATGCCACCACCAGTGTCACACTTCGTGACACCCCAGCAAGACTAAATATAAAGAGATTCATGTTGAAAGGCTCTTCTGTAACTCAGCTTGTTCATAATGCCAAGGATGATTCCCAAGAAATGCATGTACCGATGAATGTACTGTAAGTTACTATTAAACTTTGGCGTGTAACTTTTGGGTTACCAGTCCAGCACCATCTGCAAATTTCTTAAAAAATTTAAAAATCAAATTTTCTTTGTTCTACCCGGCAAAATGTATACAGCCTATAAGGTCTTAATATTTGTTGAAAATGTGTACTTCGCATCTGCATAGTAAGAAATAAGTGATATGTCAAATAAATAGTGTGAATTCACAATATTAAAAAAAGGGAATGACATCCAAATCACCTACTTTAGTATCCCTATGCTGAGCTGAGAAGCTGTAAGATTAATATGTTAATACCTTTTTTGTGGCTGGCAAATATAAGATGTCCGGCAATGTATAAACACACCTGCATACCTTGTACATATTTTCTTTAATTTTTAGCAAATATTTAAATAAATACTATTTACTATTTTAGCACAACATAGTCTCACAGTACCCATGTCATTTATAATATTATCATATAAACAGATGCTGGTGTCTGTTTGGGGAAGTTCAAAAATAGCCCACTCCCCTTGACACCTAGTTATCAGTTGTTCACATAGTCACCCTGGGCTTGTTTTGTCACGGTATCTTGACTGTGAGCACATTTTGGTTCCTCTTATGGTATGGTCATTTGTTGCTGTGCATGCAACCATATGTGACTGCATGGTACAGCATCAACTAAAGTGGTCAGTTGTAACATAGATTTAAATAGTTGAGGAACATACAAACCCCTAACTTACCAGTGAACTAGACAGCCCTCTCCTTTCAGACGGGATTCGTGCATAAATGCTATGCTCTTTTTAAAATGCTGCATACTGTGGGAAGAAAAACATTTTCTTGTTATTTTGGAATATAATAGGCCTATCTGTAAGAACTATTATAACATTATAACACAGTAATGCAATTTACTACAATAGGCATTGCTAAATACAGTGACCCCATTAAAGATTTGAACCTTTAAGGTCTGTTTACACCAAGGATGATAACAATAACTATAACATTTTCAGTGTTCAAAATTTAAGGGAAAAGAAGAGCCTACATAACAACGATAATGATACAGAGCAACTATCTTTGGGTTGCACTTTCAGAACAATTATCCAACTGATGAATGATACATCTACAGATACAGATACAATCCTCTACAATGTGAGTAAATCACATAAGCGACCAAATGTCACGCTGGATGACAATAAATGTTTTAAATTAGCCAATGGCTAGTTAATTGTTTGTTTGCGTCAAAGCATGGTGTTTGGATGTTGTTTATTGTCCTTTTGTTGAAGCACAATTTTTAGTGTCTTTTGAAGACATGGTAGCCATGGACTGCCATCGACACTAATGGTCATATTTATCTTAAGATTACATATTGCTGACACATGACTGCTGACAAAATCAGTCACAATAAGCAAAGTTTAAAAATGAGTTCTTGTAATGTTCACATTCTCCATTAATAAAAACTTTAAAATTATTTATGATTTTTGGGATCTGACAACAACATGAATGAGCTACACCTGCCTGAAGCACTAGCCATTAAGGAGAAAAAAACGAGTTTTCAGGAATTGGAGCATTGGGATTGCTAGAAGAGTGGGCTTAATAAACTAATTTTTGTGAAAACCTCATGTCCAAAGCTGACAGCTTTCATTTGTTTTGCCTGTAGCTTGTAATTAGCCTATGCACATTCTGACTCATTGCCACCACAGGTCACATATACTGTATCAAAGCGATTTAGTAGGGTTTGTATTCAGGCACTGAACAGAGTAGCTACTGTAATAAAAGGTCTTTTTGATATCGTTCTATGAATGAGGCTGAATGGGATCATTTCACTATGTACTTGTATATGGTTGAAATGACAAACTTCACTTGTAACTTGTAAGGTAGACTCACTAGTCCAGACCCAATTGGTCAGGAAACAGGCACAACACTTTACGTGGTGTATAACAATTGCATACTTTAAAAATGCATACATATTTAGAACTTTGTTAACAAAGTTCAGCAAATAACGCAACATTCAACAGGCCCTTGCCCAAATGAGCTAGTGACTGATCCTGCCCATATAATGGCGGTCAAGAAATCCTGAAAACTTACTGTGGTTTTTATTTAGCATGCAAAGGAGAAACAGCAGGGCAGGTACGACAGCATTTCCTCTAGAACATTTATCCTTCCGACAGGACCAGGATGAGAAAAGGTTGGGTTTGTCCAGTTTGGTTAAAGAGGGTCAGTTTCACATTACGCATGGCTGGGTTTCACAGGCATGAGGCCTGATGGTAAAGGAGGATATAAATAAAGGCGTAGTGAGACCAATGCATCACTGCAGAACCCAGCTCATAACTTCCTTCCTGTGCTAAGAGGGCCACAAGAGGAAGTGTGCATACGAATGTGCACTCACATACAGTGCAATGCATGCTCTGAGGTGAAACTACTGTGTCCATTGTGCAATGAAATTAAAAAACAGATTAAGAGTTAAGATGACTGAGGAAGAGGTGTAAGTGAACAGTATGATTTTGCTTGTAAATGCCAAACTTTTGGTTTGGCATTTACAAGCAAAATACACTTATGAAATACACTTTAAACACTTATGGTTCATTTACTCACAAACATGTACAGTGAAGGAAAAAATTATTTGATCCCCTGATGATTTTGTCCCACTGACAAAGAAATGATCAGTCTATAATTCTAATGGTAGGTTTATTTTAACAGTGAGAGACAAAATAACAAAAAATCCAGAAAAACACTTTTTTTTTATTCAAAATAAATTTTTATGCGTGAAATAAGTATTTGAACCCATCGCAAATACTTGGCAAAACCCTTGTTGGCAATCACAGAGGTCAGACGTTTCTTGTATTTGGCCACCAGGTTTGCACACATTTCAGGAGGGATTCTGTCCCAGTCCTCTTTGCAGATCGTCTCCAGGTCATTAAGGTTTCGAGGCTGACGTTTGGCAACTCGAACCTTCTGCTCCCTCCACAGGGATTTCCATGGGTTTACGGTCTGGAGACTGGCTAGGCCACTCCAGGACCTTAATGTGCTTCTTCTTGAGCCACTCCTTTGTTGCCTTGGCTGTGTGTTTTGGGTCATTGTCATGCTGGAATACCCATCTGCCCTGTCCTTCGTCCCTTTGATGCGGTGCAGTTGTCCTGTCCCCCAAGCAGAAAAACACCCCCAAAGCATAACATTTCTACCTCCATGTTTGACGGTGGGGGTGGTGTTCTTGGGGTCATAAGCAGCATTCCAGGTGTTCATTGGCAAACTTTAGATGGGCCTGTACATGTGCTTTCTTGAGCAGGGGACTTTGTGGGAGCTGCAGGATTTCAGTCCTTCATGGCAAAGTGTGTTACCAATTGTTTTCTTGGTGACTATGGTCCCAGCTGCCTTAAGATCATTGACAAGATCCTCCCATGTAGTTCTGGGTTGATTCCTCGATCCTTTCAGGATCATTGAAATGCCACGAGGTAAGATCTTGCATGAAGCCCCAGGCCGAGGTAGATTGACAGTTATTTTGTGTTTCCTCCATTTGCGAATAATTGCACCAACTGTTGTCACCTTCTCACCAAGCTGCTTGGTGATGGTCTTAGCCCATTCCTTAGCCCATTCCAGCCTTGTGCAGGTCTACAATCTTGTCCCTGACATCCTTGGACAGCTCTTTGGCCATGGTGGAAAGTTTAAGCTTCCCTTTAAGAGAGTGCTCCTAATCTCAGCTCGGTACCTGTATAAAAGACACCTGGGAGCCTGAAATCTTGCTGATTGATGGGGGATCAAATACTTATTTCACTCATGAAAATGCAAATCAATTTTTTGAAATGTGTTTTTTTCTCTCACCGTTAAAATAAACCTACCATTAAAATTACAGACTGATCATTTCTTTGTCAGTGGGCAAACTTACAAAATCGGCAGGGGATCAAATATTTTTTTCCCTCAATGTATGTTCACGTTGACACAGTGACTTGTACTGCCCACTGGTGGCTGAAAAAAATTAACAAATTTGCCCTTCAGATATGCGTGTAGACTATACTCACAGGTTTTGTGTGGGAGAATCTGCTGCTGGGATACAAAGATAAGTCATCTCCTAAACAAATAGATAAAATATATATTAATATTGTAAATTTACAAATACAATATTACATTAAATACAAACACAAAGTTTGATTCTAACCCTAAGAACATACTTGTATCTAATTTTAACAATGTCAAAACTAATTTCAAGCATAAGCCTTTAGAGTAAAACATTTTGTGATCATGAGGAACATTTTAGTGAGTGAGTGAATGAGCTCAAATGTTAACAAAACTTCAGTAGAGGTCTGAGCTCTGAACCAAACCACCCAGGTCCAAAGGCAAAAAATGTATGTTTTTAAGTGGACTTTATTGGGGGTAACCGTTTACCAACTTCTTCACTACAAGTCTTTGCATTGAATTCACACAGATTTAGAACACACTAAGGGGATAAGAATTATGAGTTTGTTGTGCATGAAATCAGTAAGTACTATATGTAGTTACTGACAAATGCAGTCATCCAACTTGAGAATTTAGTAAAGGAAATTAACTAACTAAAAAACTTATTTATATTATTCAGCCAGTAAATAAGGAGACACAAACCTGTAAAATTGGGGTGGCAGTATCATGGATGGAGAGGATGTGCGTTATGTTATTTCTGGCTAACTGTTCCCTGTCTCTTGCATCTGTAATCGTAAACGAAAACATTTATTATTCTCCACTGGACATGCAGGTTACTAAAATTGTGTTGTTGACACTAACATTTCCATTCTTACCTTTAAAATTACCCAAGTACAGGTCTGGCAGAACCTGGGACAACACATACAAGTTTAATAAAAAGCCAAATATTACAAAAGTCTAAAAATACTAATATCCTATATATGAAACTGTTTAAATTTATCTTTGTGAGGACTTGTGTCAAGTCTGTTTCAAGGTAATTGCTTTGTGGTCGCAACATTACTTAGAAAAAACTTGAGTATGTTTTGTCGTGATAACATATGCAAGACTAGCTGTCTGGAGTCTTGCTCTCTAAACTTTAAGATATTCTCACATATAGAGATGACCAGAGCTTTAGCCCGGCCTTGATTTCATGAGAGATCTGAGAAATATTTACAAAAGCTGGCCAACTTTAGCACAACAGTGAGTGTCTGCTTTTTCACCTGTCCCTGCCAATTCAATCTTGATAGAAATTATGGTAAACAAATTTGGCTTGCTGTCCTTGAAGAAGGGAAGATTTTTATCCAAAGTAACTTACAGTCATTAAGGTATATGTTATTATCAGAGTTTGTGTTTCCTGGGAATTGCATTGCTAGCACTGCATTGCTAGCTGGGGCTACATTTTTTCCAAGCGAGGCGTTACATTTTTACTTTCTCTTAGATAAGTTGGTCTAAGAGGTTGTTAGCAGATTGTCAGTAACTAGGTATCTTGGTGGTTGCTCACTGACCCTTAAATATCAGTTATATTTTCTATAAATACGGAATGGGTCCCTCCTTAGCATTTTTTGCCGCCAGGTAAGAATCGTAAATTCACATATTTAGAAACAGTACAACCTCCTTATCAACCCCATTACTGACATTTCAGGTATTATTCATGCCCGCGAGACGACTTACATGCCTAAAGTTAGGGTTTCAAATTCCCAGCCTTTATACTGCAAGAGCAACAGTGATGCTAAACGCCACTTAAAACGTTTAGAATGGAAAACAACGTTATACATTTTCTATATTGTTATAGACCATAGACAATGCTGTCGCATTAACCTCTCAAAGTTAAAAACCTATTTGCAGGAATAAAGGAAGTCATGTTCATATGTACCTTGTTTACTCCGTTGCCCATGCTACCGCCTTTGCAAAAGTTAGTAATTCAATGGTCTAGTTAAAATCTGGTTAATAACTTCAACAGTTTGGATTACTATGATCTATGATGCAACTATTCTGAATATGTTCATAAACTAAAAAGTGTGTTGCGTTTCTTGACATCGGAGTCTCTCTTAAAGGCGTAGTACACACTATTACAGACATGAGGCTCATAGACAAAATGTTCAAATCTCAATTTAAGCCAAGTAGTTCAATAAAATGAAGTAACTGATCGCGGATAGACGAAATGTTTGCTGCTTTTGTCGTGGTGAATGGTGACCTATGTGACCTGGGGTCTGTGTACTTTTTACTCAATTTAATATCCTAGGAGTAAACTATAACCTTAATTTAGATTTAGCTATCATAGCTTTAACAGCTATCAAACTACTTCAAACTTTTTAATGGCGATAAAATATATTGTGGTTTAGCTGTGGTTACAAGGGACTGTTTCACTGTGGGTCAATACATGATAACTTGCTACTATCCCTAACCTAACCCTGAACCTTGAGAAAGATAAAATAGGCCAATATTAAGATATTGTATTGACATACATATATCTGACACACAATATTGACATACGTATTGACATAACATCAACAGTTAATGAAATTGACGTCACTATAGGATCGACCATCTTGTTATCTGGTGTTGATTATGTATGTCTTTTACTTTCACTTTGTAAACCAATATCCCGGAAGCAGAGGAGGGAAGCCCGTTCCGTGTACTTTTTATTCAATTGATATGCGGTCTGAAATGGAAAGACGACTCATTTTCTGTTGTTTTGTTTATAAACGAAAAATTATTTCTCATTTCTGGCAGTTTGCAAATCGGCTTCATTTAATTCGCACATGTGGGTGGTGCTGAAACGCCCCCTTCAACTGATTGGTCAAATCTCTACGTCTTCTGTATGGTCAGGCAGAATAAGAGTCAGCACGAGTTTGACACTAAAATGAAATGTTGTCTGGAACCTTTCACTCATTTATAGATTTAAGATTCAATCCTCCTGTCCCAAGAGCGTCAAGTACTGCTGTGTTTAGCTCTAACCAGTTCCAACACACTTGCCTGGATATTTCTAGTGATCATAAAGACCTTGACTTAGCTTGGTCCAAGTGTGTTTAATTAGTGTTAGAGCTAAGATTTGCATGGCAGAGGCCCTCAAGGAGCAGGGGTGGAACCATAATATAAGTCCTTTAAATTAATTGAATGTGATTTTGAAATTAATTGAACTCTGACCACATCTCCAAAACCACTCGTTCCTGCAGATTCGCCCCCTACAATATCAGGAAGGTCAGACATCCTATCGAATCACGCATCACAACTTCTCGTTCAGGCTCTGGTCCTCTCCAGACTGGACTACTGCAATGCTCTCCTCGCAGGGCTTCCGTCTTGTTCTATCAAGTCCCTGCAGTTGATTCAGAATGCAGCAGCTAGAGTGGTCTTTAACGAGCCTAACAGAGCACACGTCACGCCACTGTTCATCCAGTTGCACTGGCTACCAATAAAATTTTAGCTAGACAAACGTTAAACGCATAAACAAGTGGTACTAAACATCACCTTTAAAGAAAATAGACAGATATGACATTCATGGCTGTACAAATTGTTTTAAAATGAATAACAGGATGATAAAGACAAAATGTCGTGGGGTGCAAAAAGATTGTATCTACTAAAAGATTAACAGTCTTCACAGCTTTTCTATTAGATAAGCAGGACACCAAATCTATGTAACATATTACATCTAAAACAAACACTTTGAAGTGGGACTTGTTCTTATTAAATAAGCACTAATGTATAAAATATTGGGTTAGAAGCATAAGATTAAACAAGTAAAAGATCTCAGACTCTTCTTTCCTATACTCTGCAAAACCTAAAATCATATTTGTCAATTTTTAGAGACAAATCAGAAATCAAAATAAGGAAAGCATCAAAAAAAAATTCCAAATTAGTTACCATATTCATACCTTACGAGGTTACATTTAATGTATACATTGTATCAGTATGTGTATTCCCTGGCAAACAAACTGACAACCTTTGTGTTGATAATGCAATGCTCTAGAAGAGCACTACATGAACTACTGGAACACTAGTACAATATTTACAATACCTAAACAAATTAAACAAATCCTCAGATCACAGAAAGAGCACTTAAAATTTAGACCAAAGCAAAACCTTTGAAACATGTCATTGATGTAACCTAAAGATTTTTATACAAAGAACACATTAAAAACAAATTAAAAGTATTTCTGTGACACCTATTTCAAAGAAATATAACATTAGGACAGGAGACAAAGCTTTTTTGAATAAGAATATAGATACTCTTGTTATTAGTGGCAGAATGTAAATAAGAATTACCAACACCAATTTAAAAATATATCGAAGTGGCACAACCTGAGACAATTGTTTTTCTTACCCTTTTATTAACATGATCCCTGAAGGGATAACTTGAGAAACAACAGCATACTCCCCTGGTGTGATTGTGAAACCATAGTGTGACAAAAATTCTTCACACCTAGGAAACCTCTGTCATTAATTAACTGGCTCACTAAAATAATATTATCAACCCAATTTTCAAAATGAAGAGATGTTTGTATACATTATATACACTCTAGTGGACAGCATTAAGTATTACGACCTTCACTGTTTATATAACCTAAGTCATTGGGATTTGGGGGAGTGTTTCTGCAGTTCACAAACTATATAAAAACTATAAAAACATATATTTATATTTACTTGTGTACGATTTTACGGCCAACATAATAAGATTCAAAGAAGCAGTAAAAGTTATTCAATAATTTTATTCATGTAAATGGAGAGGATGTATACAAAATCTATATATAGTGCATCTTGCAGTCAACAAAATATCAACCAACCATTTCAAATAGTAACAAAAGTAATAACAATTTAAGGCATACCGTCCAAACCAAAGTTTTTTTACAGTATTAAGGTTACGTCCAAGATTCTACCTTTTCAATTTCCTATATATGTACTTTATTTCTTATATATCTACTCTTCATGTGAATTGAGCAGACTACACGGCCTATAGTTGTAAACTACATTTAAACTTTATTACATTTTCACAATTATTCATGTGTCATGCACGCCTACCTAGTAGATTCAAGACTACTCAAGACTTTTGATATAAAAAAGACTGCCTATTGCTGAATTTTATTTTATTTTCATTTTTGTATTTATTATATTGTATTTATTAAAGCGCAAACACTTTTTTCACTCGTGCTGACTCTTATTCTGCCTGGCAGAATTAAGGCAGTACAGAAGCTAGGCGTTATGACACACAGGGTGTCGTATTAATTTAGTGTTTCTCTTCTGATCGCTTTTAACGAAAGTATGTCTACAAAAGTCTAATTAATTATCAAGTCAACAAACAAACAGGGTAAGTTGCGTTTAATATGATTTTCTAAAAGCCTATATTAACTTTGATTGGAAAAGTGTCAAGGTTCTGCTAAAGTTAAAATAACAAAAAGTTATTAAAGTAAACGGTACTGCTCTGCCATATATTAAATTATTACATCCGTCCTCTTAAAGATGTTGCTATGAATTGATTTTAATAAATTATCTACTCTACTTCTTCATTTTAACAATAGGCTCAGTTCACAATGTTCGCTACTTCCGCAATACTCCATATAACAGCACATAAAGTTGCGTTTTTGAATTTTAATCTGTCACTGAAAAAAATTTAGATTTATTTTGTAAATTACCTTTGTTGCTTTAGGGAGGTCCCGATTGACCATAGTGACGGTATGGCTACTGCGAGCCCGCATCTTTTAAACTCAACGGACCTGATTAAGAAAGAGCTACTGGATTATGGGGGGTTTGGAGAAGTTTACCTGTGTTATCACAAAACACTGGGCCAGGTGGTGCTAAAGACTGTCTACACGGGACCTCCACGCAATGGGTTAGTATGAGCCCCCTGTACATAACTAAAGACTTAGAATGTGTGCTGTGAAAACGTTTAATACATTAAACATTATTACAGTGACCCCCTAATTTGTTTTGCCTGTAGGATTGTTTTAATCCTATGTAATTTACAATATTGTACAATTCGAGTGCAGTGCTGAATGTACAACCTTCCCAGTGTACTTAATGTAGCTCACCAATAAACTTGTCATAATAACAAAACCTATTCCTGCTTGCTATATGACTCTTTTACAACAAACTATATACACTATATAGATTCGTAGTCTTTCAACATGTCTACAGGCAAAAGCATTCATTTTTAAATGTGGCCTAAAAATTTAAGGGGTCACTGTAATAATGTTGTGGTTGAGCTCGGCATGCTGACTGTATCGGCATGCTAACTGTATTGATATTTTGCTTTCTGTTTCAGCCGACAGAAGCAATCTCTTCTAGAGGAGGGCAGCCTGATGAGCAGGTTAAACCATCAGCGAGTCGTCAAGCTGCTGGGTATCATACTGGAAGATGGCGACTACTCTTTAGTCCTAGAGCTAATACCTAAAGGCAATCTACTCACCATGCTGGAGAAGGTAGTTGAAAACTATGTTCAAGTGTGAAGGTGTAAAATTCTGTTGTAATTGTTAGGATTTTTAAAATCTTTTTTAATCATTACCATATTCTGAGGTGAACTGCAAAGTTTGGGGACAGATATAAAGATATAACAACATTTACGAAAATGCTTATAACGTGATTTTAATAACATTGTCACTCAACTTCTTTCTTTAGATTTTTTGACTCATGCTGAGTTCTACGATACCAATTTTGTCATAGTCAAGGCTACTTCCTGTTGGCCATTTTGAATTTATTGCAAATCTTCTTTTTCAAAATCAATTTTTTTAAATACCAGATTTATCATAGTCAATGCTGCTACTTCTCCGCCATAATGAATTATATTGAAAACTTAGTTTTTTGAACTCCTCCTACAGCATTTGTTCGATAAAAGTTGGTATGTAGCATCTGGAGACAGTCACAACGAAAAGTTATGGAATTGGTGTTAACCTCTTGAATCGTTCTCTTATACCATATTTATACCATATTTCTTCTTCATCTTCTTTTTAAAGTTATGAAATTTGGCACACAGACAGAGGAAAATCTGAAATGGTAATCTCTATTTCAAACCCTCTAGCACCGCCAACAGTTAAAGTTTCACTCATGTTTATACCTATAACTTTTGACCCTCAAGTCCTGGAAATAAAATTCACATGTCCTTGTTCTCATATACCGCATCTACAATTTTTTAAGCGGGCATGTAAAAAATTGATATGATGCTGTATCTTGGCAACACTTGTTGGGATACATACCCAACTTGGTATGTATCATCACAGGCATGGACTGTGGGTTTTTGGAGAAAGTTGTGTTAAGACTTTTTTATACAATCGGGTGTACAGTGTTTTTTTGGGTGTACGAAAAAGTAGGCAAAAAATTCCATAGACTTCACATTGAGCTGAATTACGTTAAAGCTGAATGGCCTACCATTACAAAAGTTATTTATAGACCATCTAAAACCGAGTATGTGTTCCACATTTTGTGAAAATTGGCCTCACGGTGCTGCTATAATAAGCAATTCTTTTTGCTAATAGTGTTAACAATTATGTGTGATAAAGCCAAACTTTTTGTTTCTTTAGAATCCTTGCTTTAATCATTAATTAGTGTAGATCTCATTTTTATGTTGAGCGTTTTTTTTTTACAGTTCTTACAGATGTTTATACTTTTTCAAACTCATGCCAGTCCTGTAATAAGCTAATTTACGTTTTGGTCCAAATCTGCAACTGGGTGAGCTACAATCAAAATTATTTTTTCCCTGAATCCTGAACACATGCCCAAACTTCTTGACACTTACCCTACAAAACAGAAATCTCCAACTGTATTTCTGTCTATAAATTGTTTTCAACCACTTAGAATGTTTTAAAAATGTACTAGAGACACTCGTGGCAAAAAGTTATTAAAAGAATTTTATTCAGTCAAACTGTTTAGCAGATATAAGACAATGATATCTGTTGGTGTGGCCCATTTTCACTAAGCTTTTGAACACAAGTCCAAGCTTAATGGAATTTGGTACATGTAGACATACAGATATTCTATGGACACACGACAAAAGTCGTCCTTAATTTCCCATAGGATGCGTCATAACTGAAAATAATTAATGATGTCATAAACGCATGTTTAATGAAATTGAAAATTGGTGTGCATCTTTTGTGGTGGATGTCTTGGATTTCTTAAAAACATGGCCGTCAGCAGCGAATTAGATTTCAGCAGCTTATAACATCAAATCTAAATGGCCAACAGTTACAAAAATGGACATATTTATAGACTGTCTAAAACTGACTATGTTCCAAATTTTGTTGTGAAGCTATAATAAGCTATTTTGTATTTTTGCTAATATAAATATTGTAATTGAAACAACACAATATTTTTGTTTTTTCAGAATCATTGCTTTAAGCATGAAGTAGTTTATATCTCATTTTTATGTTTGGCGATAAAGCTTTCAGAGTTCAGAGTTGATCTTTTTGAAGAAATTGCTTTTTAGAACTTGCCCCAGCATGTTTATTCAATTTGTGTGAAACTTGGCATGCATCATCACTTATGCCAAAAAGTTAGCAAAATAATGTTGATGGGTTGATTCTTTTAGCCTTTTTTAAATTTGTCTGGTGTCCATTATGACTAAAATTCCATGACTAAAGTTCAGGTTCACAAAACTTTTCTTATCCAGAAAGCGGAACATTCTGACCTAACATGAAAAATGTCAGCCATTTCTGGTGAATAGGGGCTGATCAGTACTTTCCTTTATAATAGGGGCACAAGGGGCAGTTGTGGCCTACTGGTTAGTGAGTTGGGCTAGTAATCAGAAGGTTGCTGGTTTGATTCCAGCACTGGGGGGTTGCAACTGAAGTGCCCTTGAGCAAGGCACCTAACCCCCAATTGCTCCCCGGGCAGTAACGTGCTGCCCACTGCTCCGGGTGTGTGCGTGTTTACGACTTGCAGTGTGTGTTCACTCCTCACCAGTGATGGGTTAAATGCAGAGGTCACATTTCAGGTATGGGTTACCATATTCTGACGAATAGGTCACTTTCATATGACACACATTTCATAAGTTATTTCAAATCTCAAATAAAGGCATATTCTGTCCACTAGAGGATAGACTGGGCAGTAACAGGATAAAAGTAGGTGGAGATTGTGAATTACCAGCACTCTCTCCACCCTCAATACCACGACTGAGGTGAGACCCTTGAGCAAGGCACCGAACCCCCAACTGCTTCCCGGGCGCCGCAGCAATGGCGTGTGTGTGTGTTCACTACTGTGTGTGCGCACACTTGGATGGGTTAAATGCAGAGCACAATTTCCGAGTATGGGTCACCATACTTGGTCTCACGTCACGTCCTTTCCTTTCCTTAATGAGCAATACATTTGTTACAGTATCTATTCAACTTTGATGAAGTTAGTTAATTATTAGTTAATAAAAATAAAATGGTAGATGTTAGCCCTTGTGGCAGTTTTTTCCCCGTTGTATCGAAAATGGTATCGAATATCGATATTTTTCAAGGTATCGTATCGAAGTTAGAAATTACAGTATCGTGACCACACTAGTATTAGAGAGGGGTGTGGCTTTGGAGAGTGCTGTGAAGGTTATATTTATTGGTTTTATTGGTTATTATGCTTTCAAATCTAGTTTGCTATTGCTAGCCTCTCTAAAATCTCACCTTTAAAACTATGTTTATTATACTTGAAATGTGTGTTTGAATTTGACATTTAACATGTAATCCAAACTTGGCTGAGCTTAACCTCACAAAATCCCACAGTTCATAGCTAAGTATGAGTTTTTACTCATCACGTGCTGTTGTAACAGTAACGCATTTTTACTGATCTTTTTTTGTACTAGGTGACTGTTCCAGTATCTGTGAAAGGAAGGATCATTGTAGAAATCCTGGAGGGAATGGTTTATCTCATGGAGAACCAAGTTATTCACAAAGATCTCAAACCAGAGAACATCTTGGTGGATAAGCATTTCCATATAAAAGTAAAAACATTATTTTTGAATTTAAATTCAGTTTGTTAAAATGCTGTGCAAAGTTTCTTTCTTTCTTGTCATCTATTAATTGGATAACCGGCATCTGTAGAGGCCTCTCCTGTTGAATATATCCAATAAGCGTAGTTAATTCGCCAACAGCCACTGGCTCCCACTTAAACACAGTTTATTGATTACAGCAATAGTCTGTCCTGAAACAACCTGAGGTTTGGTACACTTTTTATATTTAGGATAAGTTAAAGGGATAGATCACCCAAAAATGTAAATTCTGCCTTTGTTTACTCTTCATGTTGTCTCAAACCCATATTACTTTTCATTATCCAATCAACACAGATATGTTAGGCAGAATGTTTGTTCCTAAGGCAGTCAGTCTTTATTCACCTTCATAAAATGGAAAAATGATACAGTGCCATGCAAAAGTATTCATACCCCTTGAACTTTTCCACATTTTGCCACATTACAACCACAAACTTAATGTTTTTTATTGAGATTATGTAATAGATTTACACAAAGTAGCACATAATTGTGAAGTGGAACGAAAATGATACATGGTTTTAAAAATTTTAAGCAAATAAAAATCTGAAAAGTGTGGCATGCATTTGTATTCAGCTCCCCTGGGTCAATACTTTGTAGAGGCACCTTTTGCTGCAATTATAGCTGCAAGTCTTTTGGGGTATGTCTCTACCAGCTTTGCACATCTAGAGACTGAAATCTTTGCCTATTCTTCTTTGCAAAATAGCTCAAGCTCAGCCAGATTGGATGGGGGCGTCTGTGAACAGCAAAAAAGTCTTGCCACAGATGCTCAATGGGATTTAGGTCTGGACTTTGACTGGGCCATTCTAACAGATGAATATTCTTTGATCCAAACCATTCTGGCTGAATGTTTGGGTCATTGTCTTGCTGGAAGGTGAATCTCCTTCCCAGTCTCAAGTCGTTTGCAGCTTCCAACAGGTTTTCTTCCAGGGTTGCCCTGTATTTAGCTCCATCCACCTTCCCATCAACTTTGACCAGCTTCTCTGTCCCAGCTGAAGAAAAGCATCCTGATCTGTGGATTTCTGCAGCTCCTCCAGAGTGACCATGGGCCTCTTGGCTGCTTTTCTGACCAGTGCTGTCCTTGCTCGGTCTGTCAGTTTCAGATATTTATTTGCTTAAAATTTTGAAAACCGTATATCGCTTTCGTTCCAGTTCACAATTATGTGCTACTTTGTGTTGGTCTATTACATAAAGACATACATTTAAGTTTGTGGTTGTAAGGTGACAAAATGTGAAAAAGTTCAAGGGGTATGAATACTTTTGCAAGGCACTGTACTAGATAATAGAAGTGAATGAGGACTGTCCATTTAGGTCTGTGATTGAGTAACTGACTTGAACTAACGATGATGCCCCTTTTGTTGTGGGCAACAAAACCCAACTAAAACACACATGAACCAGCTAATTAAGATTTTACTAGGCAGGTTATAAACTTCCAAGCTGGAGAGTTAAAGCAGGTAAACTATGCAAGACATTAGCCCTCCAGGAGCAGTATTGGCCACCCCTACTCTAAACAATTGAATGTTAGACACAATAATAGTTTTGTTTTGATAATTAATCTGCTGTTTAAAGCTTCTCATGTATAATGAAGATTAACAATTAAATTAAAAATCCATAATTAAATCTGTTTTCGTTTGTTGAGTCAGATAGCAGACCTTGGCCTGGCCACATCTGAAATGTGGAGCAAATTGACAAAGGAGGAATCTCGCAGACAGAGCCGTTTGAGCAAAAAGTTTTATATGCGCACTGCTGGCACTTTGTGCTACATGGCTCCAGAGCATCTAGAAAGCATCCACACCCGTTCCACTGAAAAATCTGATGTCTACAGTTTCGCCATTGTAGTGTGGGTCATCCTTACAGGTGGTGAGCCGTATGAAAGTAAGTGATTGTCTTGTATTTTAGCTGTTGATTATCTAATGACTATGTAGAGAGTATTGGACATTTTGTAGCTGAGCTTTCCAGCTGCATTCAGAAGGTGTGCTTGTAGCACAAACAAACAGAACCTAAAACAATTCAACAATTCAAACAATTCAATTGCCTATTATACAAAATCAAGAAAATTTGATTGCAAATTTTAATGTGTTTCATTAAACTGTAGATGCCAGAAGTGAAGACCACATCTGCCACTGTGTGTGTCAGGGAGAACGGCCCAGTGAAGCTCTAATCCCCAGTGACACACCTCAAGAAATCATTGACCTTATGAAGACATGCTGGCATAAGGACCCTCTGTACCGCCCAACATTTAAAGGTGTGTTCAAACCATTTAACTTCTGCATCCAGGATCTGAAAACTGTTACCACACCACAATAGCAAATTTTCTAAAAAACAAAAATTAAAAGCGATAAAATTTCAATGTTTATTAGTGGATAGCCGTGCAGATGATTATAGTTCCGGAGAAAAATAACTTTAGACATCCTAAATGAACCTCTGATAAGAATGTGCCAGTTGGGGTTTAAGACATTATGAGTCCTAGGTATAAAAGATCCTCAAATCGTAACAGTTATTGTTTCATAGTAGATGGTTTGTACATTCATCATTTGAGTTGCTCACATTATGTGCTCGCACAAGTGATAGTTAGAGTCTTGTGATTAAGTTTAAATCATGTATTGTGTTCCAGTTCAATAAAATGTTACAGGGAGACTGGCACTTTATTTTCTAGCAAAAGCCAATGTTTTCACTCACTTTTAATGTCTGGTGAAAGTCATAGGGGTCATCCAATTTTAAGTTACTAAAGTTTCTTTGCACAAAAAATAGTAATACTGTAGTACACTGCTTTTAGGAAGTATTCAGATTCCTTTCATTTTTTTTCAATTTTGTTATGTTGCAGCCTGATACTGCAATCATTTCAATTCATTTTTTTCTCATTAATACTCTCAGTACCCCATAATAACAAAATGAAAACAGAATTTTTGAAATTAATTAAAAAGAAAAAGCTGAAATACCACATAAGTATTCAGACCCTTTGCAACGACACTTGAAATTTAGCTCAGGTGCCTCCCATTTCTCTTAATTGTTGCTGAGATGTTTCTACACCATGATTGGAGTCCAACCTGCGGTAAATTAAATTAATTGGACATGAAAAAGGCACACACCTTCTATACAAGGCCTCACAGCTGACAATGTATATCAGAGCAAAAATCAAGCCATGAGGTCAAATAAACTGCCTGCAGAGCTCAGAAATAGGATTGTTGAAAGGCTACAAAAATTTTCTGCTCAGTGGCTCCCATCATTCTCAAATGGAAGAAGTTTGGTACAGTGAGGACCTTATCAAGAGCTGGTTGTCCAGCCAAACTTAGCAAATTGGGGATAAGGGCCTTAGTAAGTTGACTGATCTCAATCACTGAGTGCCAGAAAGCGTGTGTGAAGATGGGACAAAGTTCCAGAAGTACAACCATCACTGCAGTCCTCCACCAACCTGGGCTTAATGGCAAAATGGCTAGACGGAAGCTTCTTCTCAAAGTGACAATGCAAAACGCATGAAAGCCCGCTTAAAGTTTGCACCTGAGGGAGTTTCTGAGGACTTTCAGGAACAAGAATCTCTGGTCTATTAAAACCGTGATTGAACTGTTTGGCCTCAATTCTAAACGTTATGTCTGGAAGAAACCAGGCATTGCTTATCACCCGCCCAATACCATCCCAACAGTGAAGCATGGTGGCGGCAGGGTCTTGCTGGGAGGATGTTTTTCAGCAGTCGGGACTGCAAGACTGTTTATGGTTAAGGGAAAACTAAATGAAAGTACAGAGATATCTTCAATGAAAACCTGTTTCACAGCACTCAGGACCTCAGCCTGGACCAAAGGTTCACCTTCCAACATAATAATGACCCTGAGCACACAGCCAAGACAACACAGGAGTGAAGTGAAAGTTACATTTGTTAGGTATGGTAACATATACCCGAAAGGAGGAGTAAACACACATTGCAAATCGTGAACATACATACATCTGGAGCAGTGGGTAGCACTGCTGCACCTGGGGAGTAATCAGAGGTTAGGTGCCTTGCTCAAGTGCACTTTAGTTGCTACCTGCCAGCACCGGAATCAAACCAGCAAACTTCTGATTACAAGCCTGACTCATAATCGGTAGGCCACAACTTCTGTTTTCACTTTGTCATTATGGGGTACTAAGTGTAGATTAGCCTGTAGCCTGTTTGTGTAAAGATCCAACAGTGCAGAAGCACAACAGAAATAAATTATCAATACAACACATCAAAGTTGGCACACTTCCAAACCATATAAAATACCCCTGGGAGCAGCAGTGTGACTTTGTTTTTTCATTTAAAGCTCCAGCAGACGACTGAAATAATACCAAATAGCGTATATTGCATCTTAGACCATACATGATGGTACCATCTTTCAGTTTTTTTGCAAATCCTTCATCATAGTGTGCATGAGCTGTGAAAAGCATTATGATTTAATATTTGTTGTTCAGTCATTTTGTTTAAACTATGAAAGATACTGAATCTAAATACTTCAACTGCAGAGAACTATGAGAAGTACTTACCTTTTTACAAGAAGGAGCTGGAAGCCAGTGTGGAAGAAGATTTGCGCAGTTTGATGGTGAGTGAAACTCAAAGAATTGTTCTTAACTTCCTACAGTGTGTATCAGATGAATCTAATAGTGTTGGGAGTGCCAGATTTCTGTGAATAAGTTCAGTGAACCAGTTAAGAAAAAGAAAAAAATTACTCAATTATTGGGGGTTCGAGCATGTAGTATGGAAGCATATGTGTAGCAAAATTCATTTTGCAATGCAATATGCAAAATGGCAAAACAATATGCAAAATGACAATGCAATATTCAAAATGGCAACGCAATATTCAAAATGGCAATGTAATTCTGTATTTAAATTGACATTTTCCATCACCTCCACGCGTGCAAAATTTGGTGCAGAATGAAATTGAAAATTTAATTATATTATTTACATTTGCCATTTCCAACAGTAGTCTTAAGTTGTAAAGTGCATACTATTTTAATACTTTATAAGTAGCAAAACGAAAATGTATAACCCAAATTGATTTGATATGTGTAACGCGTCCAAGCAGAAACAGTAGCAAAATTATCATTTAAATGTTATTTGCCCTAAATGCATTTAGACTAACAGTTAGGACACTTACGATTGCATTTTCATCATGATGCCGTGGGATATTTGTAGCAAAATTCAATGCGGCTTTAAAAATGCATTCCGAGCTGACCACGCCCACCCTACGTCAATCATTGCGTCAAGGCGGGGATTGGCGGAAGTGTGTTATGTTTAGATCGTTTGAAACATGGCGGCTGGAGATCTGATAAGATCGTTGAATTCATTGGCAGATGAAGTGGAGCGTGAACAGAGAAATAATGTTTCAGAAGATTTTTACGCGTATGTAGGTGACAGGACAAGATCAATATTGGAGCATCTTGCAGAATTGTCGGCCTTAACAGGCCTCGACACTCGATTGGCTGCTGAACCCTTGAGAGTGGTGGAAGATAGTTTATCTTTGTCTCTGTCAAGGGGAGTGGGACGACCGGCCGTGGAGATCCCTGACGAGGCCATAGAGGGGTATCTTATGTATGGTCTTAAAGTTAAAGACATCGCGGCCTTGTATGGAGTTAGTCGCTGGACGGTACATCGATCAATATTGATCTTGTCCTGTCACCTACATACGTGTAAAAATCTTCTGAAACATTATTTCTCTGTTCACGCTCCACTTCATCTGCCAACGAATTCAACGATCTTATCAGACTTCCAGCCGCCATGTTTCAAACGATCTAAACGTAACACGCTTCCGCCAATCCACGTAGGGTGGGCGTGGTCAGTTTGGAATGCATTTTCAAAGCTGCATTGAATTTTGCTACAAATATCCCACGGCGTCATGATGAAAATGCAATTGTAAGTGTCCTAACTGTTAGTCTAAATGCATTTAGGACAAATAACATTTAAATGATAATTTTGCTACCGTTTCTGCTTGGACACGTTACACATATCAAATCAATTTGGGTTATACATTTTCATTTTGCTACTTATAAAGCATTAAAATAGTATGCACTTTACAACTTAAGACTACTGTTGGAAATGGCAAATGTAAATAATATAATTTCATTTTCAATTTCATTTCTGCACCAAATTTTGCATGCGTGAAGGTGATGAAAAATGTAAATTTACATACAGAATTACATTGCCATTTTGAATATTGCGTTGCCATTTTGAATATTGCATTGTCATTTTGCATAATATTATTATTATTATTATTAATAGGGGTTCGAGCTCGTAGTGCTGAAACCCTATTGTAATTGTTAGGATTATTATTATTGTTATTATTAGGGGTTTGAGCACATAGTGCTGAAACCATATTGTAATTGTTAGGATTTTTATTATTATTATTATTCCCTAAAACTGAACAGGCAGCTCAAACCGTAAGGCCTAGAGAGCTGAAGCTTGGTCAGATGGTAGTAGTTTGGCTCGCTACTTAGACACAAAGAACTGGCCCAATCGGCCTAGAGAGGGCGCTACAGTGCAAAAAACTAAAACTTTTCACATTTTTGGACGAGGCTTGTACACCGTTTGTCGTAGACTCAAAAACTTAACACCATTGCGTTCCTTGGGTCAGCACGAACAAAAGTGCATTTCATTCCAAATTTTTGAGCTACGACGTACGGTTGTCCTCGAAAAATTGACACATCCAAAACCTACTTTTGCGAACTAGTCCTAGGTTTTTCGCCCGATTGGAACCAAACCAGTGTGGAAATATTCTCTAGACACTGATTATCAATAATTATCAAAAAAAAGTTGAAATTTTGACTCACGGTCAGATATGAACACCAAAATGTTCTATGCTAATGTTAGCCAATTGTTACATTTTAGCTACCCCTCTTGAACGGAATGAGATATCTTAACCAAACTTGGTACACATGTGTATAAGCTTAATCTTTGGTCAAATAAAAACAATTGTGCAGCTCTGCCACTTGGTGGCACTATATGATGGAAACAACATAAAAATGGCTATAAATACGCAACTGTTGGTCCGAGCGACTTAAAAATTGGTATGCAGTGTCTTGGTCCAAAGTGGCAAAAGTGTCTATGAGGATATTTGCGTATCTCAAAAAACATGGCCGCCATCAGCCAATGAATTTTAACCACCTATTTGACAAGGTTACTGGAGGTCAATCGGAACAAAACTCGGTGGGCATGTTCGACTCATGGCCCTAAAGGTCTGTAAAAATTTGGAAAGAAATCGGCCACTAGTTGGCGCTAACAATTTTTATGGCTCTGTAATCACATGATGTTTCACACATCCACACAATATGCATATAATTTGATAGATCTCATCATGTTGAACGACTTTGCCTCAAGAACCATTGCTGTCAATCAAATCGTTCATTAAATATCCGCAATCATGTTAAAAACCTACTTTTGCGAACTAGTCCTAGGTTTTTTGCTCGATCACGATCAAACCACTGCAGTACAGTTCTCCAGACTCTCTAGATCAATAATTATCAAAAAAGTTTGTCCTTTGGCTAGCTATAACAAGGTCATTTAGAAAAGAGGTGTGGCCACATATACTCAAAAGCTTAAAAACCTAAACAAAAACTCAACTTTACGAAAACTGGTGAAAACGTGACAGATTAGGATCGGACCATAGGTGGCGCTATAACAATTAAAATAGTGTCAAAAACATGATATTTCTATTGTAAAAGAACTATAATCGCAATAAAATGCCATATATTCACATATACACTACATCTTTATATCATATGATATGATAGATATCTTCATTCTTAACAACATTGCCTCTAGGACCACTGTTATCAATCAAACTGTTCTTTTAATATTTGAGATTATTTAAAAAGCATACTTTGGTAAATTAGTCTTAGATTTTAAACTCAAACTTAATATATGCCATTTTTCAAAGGTTTTACTGTTTAATTCATATGTACACAATACAAAATCATGATTATAACTTTTAAAATCACATTAGAGATCACTCAGTTAACCACTTCACTTACATTAAGGAATAACATTTTGCAATTATGCCACATTATGATAACACAGAGACCTAAAAATTGTTTTATAAAAAGAAGACTTGCAGTAGGCATTTTGTCACCCACAGTTTACTTGAAACTAAGTATTATATTAAAACCCTTTAATTTCACACTGTGTTCCTATGTGTTGCAATATTCTTCTTGGTGATGAAGTCACACAATGTCACCCCTTAAATTCCTCGACCCCGGGTAATCGCTGCTTGCAGCTATATTTATTCTTCTTATTATAAAAATGTTCCTTCTGCACATTATGTAACATTAATTAAGTAACTTTTTGCCCCATTGGCCTCCCTAATAAAATTAGTCATAAAATATTATAAATACCTTAGTCATTAGTTCCTGCAATGAGTTTACCCAGTCATTTACATGTTTAAACCAGTTCAAACAATCAATTGAATAAGCAGATTAGGAAAGAGGATTCATTCACTAATTTTAAGTCTTACAGGTCTCTAATAGCATTTGCATTTACTTTAGCTTAAAGCATTTTTAATCAGTCACTATCACAGCTACTGATATTTGTATTCACAGGAAATGTATGAGGGTCCAGAAGAGCTGGTAAAGAAACTAAAATCCCTCACAACTTCAGAACCACACCCTTCTGAAGGTATGATCATTTATTTATAAGGTATAGAGCCTTTTGAGTTGTGCACTGTCTGCAGATGCTCGTACTAAACTGAATTTTTCAGTGGGACAATGTGTAGATTGTGCTGGACAGTAACTGTTCAGTGGACCTATAAGAAATTGAATACTACTAATGAAACATGACCCAGAAACATACAGTCATGGCCAAAAATATCGCCACCCTTGCAAATCTGTCAGAAAATGCAACCTTTCTCTCAGAAAATGGTTGCAGTTGCAAATGTTTTGGTACTCATGTTTATTTTGTTTGTTTGCATTGAAACAACACAAAAAAACTGAGAAGAAAAGTAAAATCTGATGCAATTCCACACAGAACCCAAAAGAAATGCTTTGGACAAAATTATTGGCACCTTTAACTTAATATTTGGTAGTACCCCCTTTGGAAACAATAACTGAAATCAATCTCTTCCTGTAACCATGAATGAGTTTCTTACACCTCTCTACTGGAATTTTGGACCAATCTTCTTTTGCAAACTACTCCAGGTCATTCAGATTTGAAGGATGCCTTCTCCCAACTGCTGTTTTGAAATCTCTCCACAGGTGTTCTATGGGATTTAGATCTGGACTCATTGCTGGTCATTTCAGAACTCTCCAGCGCTTTGTTTGTAACCATTTGTGGTTTTTAAAGTGTGTTTCAGGTCATTGTCCTGCTGGGAGACCCATAACCTTTGGTGTAAATGCAGCTTTCTGACTTTGGCCACTATGTTGCGCCCAAAAATGTTTTGGTAATCATCAGATTTTATGATACCGTTCCCACAGTCAAGGCATCCAGTGCCAGAAGCAGCAAAGCAACCCCAAAACATATTCGAACCTCATTTCTTAGGCCTCATTTCTTTTTCTGTAAACAGTGCCATGATATCCTTTACCAAAAAACTCTACTTTTCTCTCATCTGTCCACATCTGTCCTTCCCCCAGAAGGATTGTGGTTTTCTCACATAAGTTTTGGAAAACTCCAGTCTTGCTTTTTTATGCCTTAGTGTCAGCAGTGGTGTCCTCCTGGGTCTCGTACCATAGCGTCCCTTTTCATTCAGATGGCAACACACAACAGTGTGACACACAACACAAAGGTTGAGTCAACTTTTTCCCATTTTAACTGGATGCAGGTGTGATTACTATATTGCCCACACCTGTGGCCACGTGTATCACATGCTTGAAAAGCAATTAGTTTGACAAGGTGCCAATAATTTGTCCAGTCCATTTTTGAGTTCTGTGTGAAATTTTACCAACTTTGATGACTTCTCCGTTTTTTGTGTTGTTCCAGTGCAAACAAAAACAATAAGCATGTGAATACCAAAACATTTGCAATTGGAACGATTTTCTGAAAGAAGTGTTGCATTTTCTGACAGAATTGCAAGGATGGCGATATTTTTGGCCATGACTGTGCAATGCTTATTCCACAAAAGTTTTAAATTTACTCTGAAATTCACTCTGAATTTAAATATATTTACAGTTACAGTGTATTTAAATTATGTGATGCACATTGTTGTTTTAGGGGCTTATTAAATATATTTATGACAGATAATATGTCAGCAGACAATTTGACAGGCTCAAGAGACTCCCCAGCATCATTGAGGAGTTCAGATATCGGTCCAGTGGAGGCCAGTATTGAAGATCTCAGCTTCAGTCCCTCTGGAAAGTCTAACCTGGAGGTTGATGCTGCACCTCCAAGCTCTCCCAACTTAGAGCTAAAGCTGGCACAGGAGTACAACTACCACAAATATGGTAGCCGTATAGATCAACCAGAACTTATGCCACCCAGCGTTTACAATCTGTTCCCACAGCAGCCAGCCAGTAGCAGATGGCCTGGGGATGTTTCTTCTGTGAGATCTTGGACTAAGCCCCCCCTAGAGGAAGAGCTCCGTCTGAGGTCTGCTGCAAGTTCACTGAATGGTGTCAACAGGCCAGAATATGCAGGTCAGATGTCTGTGCCATCCTCTGAGTATTACAGGCTCCAACATCAGCATCCACTGGATCGAATGAAGTCCTGTCCTGAAGGTGGATATGCTGGAGTTGAACCGCTCATGCTGGATTCAAATCCTGGCCTGCATAGTAGTGCACCTGTAGTATGTCCTCCATCAGACTCAGGTAAAGGTACCATATTTCTATATCTGTAGTTTATTTATCATAAATCTAGGACTGCAGACACTTGAAACAATGGCAGAAGACATACTGTATATGGAATGCTGTAGTCAAGGCTTTGCACATTGTTAATTGCGTAAAGCCACATACCTGTAACTGTTTTCTTAATTGGATTACTCTGCATTTTCTGCATTGATGTTCAGGAGCCCCACTTCTAAATGTGCAGCAGCATACAGTATATAGACCATACATGTTGGGGGAGACTGAGTTTAGACAAACAAAACAATTAATAAAACAGACAAAGAGAATGTACAAAATTTCAAACCATTGTAAAGTTGTACTTGTACTAATATTTGGGTTTAAAAATCAATGAAAAAACATAAATAAATAACAACATAACAGATCAGTGTTCCTTCCCTTACCCCGAGTCAGTTTGACTTTTCTATTCTTCTGCATTATGTTGTTTGGAAAGCAGACCCAACTACTAAATTGTCTGGGTGCTTAGGATGGTGGAGTGTTTGTAGCTTGTTCTTACAGCAGATAATTGGAATTGTAACTTGTCAGTGGGTCTTTTAATTGGCTCTTTTCACTGAGACTAGGGCAACCACAACCTATAAATCATCCAGAACTATTTAGGAACTATATAGCAATGCATTAAAACCTAGTAATTTTACACTTATAACATACAGCACTGAATAGCAGCAAACTGTCTAGTAGAGAAAAATATTTTCAATACAATTGTTGGAATGTAACACCCTTTGCATCACTTACATTTTCTTCAGATAAAAACGTTTTTTTTACTTCATTAGAGGTAGAATCAGGCAATGTCCCAATTAAAAAAACATTTGTAACGTCTAATGAGATTCCATTTGCATTTAATACAGTTAATGACTTCTTGGCTAGTTTAACGTACACATTATTCTTGTATAATAAGTCCACGAGTACCTAATGTGCATTTGCATTATTTAATGTCTTATCAGAATGTCACCTAACTTTTGCATGTCTCCTACTTTCTTTCCTTTACTTGAGGGCCAGCAGTGTACATCTCAAATGCTTCAGCGATTCAGATTGGAAATTACAACACAATGAATTTGCAGGCTTCTGAAAACAGCTCTTACAGCTCGTTGGCCATTGGATCCACCAGTAGAGGCAGATATGATGAGCTTCTCCTGAAATGTGGTAAGATCTCACACCTGTTATTTCATAAGCAATGCCTGACTGATACTATTCACACACAATACAGTAATAGTAATGACATTCATACAGTTTAATATCGTGAGCTTTAACAGTACAAATTCAACTGCATAAAGGTAGGATAGGCATTGCGTTGAATGTCATTATTTTTCACATTAAAAAACATACCGAACACATCCACATACATATAAACTCAGTTTTTCAGGATAGCTACTTTAGGAAATTCTATGAAATGTCAGACAAATACTACAAATAAGCATTTACTTCACAGTGGGTCAGATTCTTACATTGTTAAAATTTGGTAGCATTGCCTTTAAATTCTTTAACCTGGGTCAGATGTTTTGGGGAGCCTTCCACAAACTGCAGTATGTTTCTGGATAACAGTAACTCATACCTTCAGACAGAACTGGTGTAACTGAATCAGGTTTGTCGGCATCTTGCTCACATGCGTTTTTTAGTTCTGCCCACACGTTTACTATTGGTTTGAGTTCAGGTCAAAGTTAAATACCTTGGCTTTACTTAACCTTTAAACTATTTTGATGTGGTTAGAGAGCTAATTTTAGTGTGGATATAAATATTTGCACACTACACAACTGAAATTTTCAAAACCGATTTTCAGTCTAGAATCTTTTGTCTTTTGCTGGTGCAGCACACCATCTACAGTTTTACAGTGTGCACAAACATAAGCAAATAGCTCCCTGCAATATCTGTGTGGCAGAGCACATTTTCTGTACTGTATGTCTTTTCAGCATATTAATGCTAATCAGAACTAACCAAAACTCACACTTTTAGCAGCATGGCACTTGATTCAACCATTGCGCCTGTAACAAAATCTCCTTGTATAATTTGTAATGCTGTGTGGGCTTAGCATAAACTTTCACACAAGTATGTGGATATGACATCAACTGTTTATTTTATTTTTTTCATTTAATTGCAGCCTTCAATTTGTTTTTAAATTCTGGCTAAGCCCAAATGAATTTCAGTTCATTCAACTAAATTTTGTTATTTTCAATTCAATTTATATACATGGTGCTTTTCACAATGTTGCATTCTTGCAAAGCAGCTGTACTTATGAAAAGAAAAATTGACATGTACAGTATATGGTAATACATGTTATTGCAAATTGTATTTTAAGACGTGGAAATCATGTCTTTGTTTATTTTATTTTATTGTGTTGTTGTAACAGAGGATCACACACTTACCGAAGCTCATCTGGAGGTCGCTCGTCATAACATTGGAAGTAACTGGAAAAAAGTTGCTCGTAAACTGGGCCTGACTGACATAGACGTGGAGACCATTGAGCATGACTATGACCGTGATGGGCTGGCAGAGAAGGTGCACCAGATGTTGGAGCGTTGGAAGATGAAGGAGGGACTTCTGGGCTTCACTGTGGGAAAACTGTACCGTGCACTGGAGGGCTGCGCCAAATCCGATGTTCTTTTGCAGCTTTTGGATGTTTCATAAATAATGTCTTGTTTTTAACATGCAGTGCATTGAAAAAGTATTCAGACCCACTTCACTTTTTTTTAATTTTGTTATGTTGCAGTCTGATACTACTTTACAATCCTTTTTTTCCTCATTCTACATTCAGTACCCCATAACGACAAAGTGAAAACAGAATTTTGGTAAACAAAAATTAATTTCACATTCGCATAAGTATTCAGACCCTTTACTCAGTACATTTACATTTATGCATTTGGCAGACGCTTTTTATCCAAAGCGACTTACATTGTATTATACTATACATCATTTCTGAGTATGTGCAATCCGAGGGCTTCAATTTAGCCACTTTGCCATAAAGTGGTGGACGGCTTTAGTGATGGTTATCCTTCTGGAACTTTGTCCCATCTCCACACAGGATCTCTGGAGCTCAGTCAGAGTGACCATTGGGTTCTTGGTCACCTCTTTTTTCTAAGGACCTTCTTCCCCATTTGCTCAGTTTGGCTGGGCAACAATCTCTTGGAAGAGTTCTGGTTGTGCCAAACTTTTTCCATTTGAAAATTTTGAAGGCCACTGTGCTCTTGGGAACCTTCAGTGCAGCTGAAATTTCTGTGCCTTGGAACAGTCTTCTCTTTGAGCTCTGCAGCCAGTTTCTTAAAACCTCATGGCTTGGTTTTTACTAAGATATGCATTGTCAGCAGTAATGCTTTTTATAGAGAGGCATGTGCCTTTCCAAATCATGTCCAATCAATTTAATTTACCCCAGGTAAAAGTAAGCTGTAGAAACATCTCCGCAACAATCAAGAGAAATGGGAGGCACCTGAGATAAATTTCAAGTGTTGTTGCAAAGGGTCTGAATACTTATACTAATGTGATATTCCAAAGGATTTTTTTGCCTTGTAATTTAAGTTCATAATAGATTCATACAAAATGTGCACAAGCCATTCTTTATGTGCACTGTTTCTTATGAATAATTCAACAACAGTACCTCTTGTAACATAAATCAGATGACTTTTTATGGATGACTTTTGATGAATATGTTATTGTAATCTTCTTTTGTAGCTTTTATTATTATAAATTGTCTAATGTCTAAATTCTGTCTGTCTGTATTTGTATAGTTCTACATGGAAAGTGTTTGTTTTTTTATTCATACAAGTGCTCTTACATATTGGTATTTCTCATTTTCATTCCTAACTAAACACAAGGCATCACATCATTTGTAATGTGCCATTCCTCCTTTTATCTTGGAGCATTAACTGAGGAATTTTACCTTAACAGTATGAAAATGGTGGGATCATTTAGTATGTTTATACAGTGTAAACTGGAGTGGCTTTATCATCTGGTTTATCCGAAAGATTTTGTGAGATTCTGGTTTGTAGAGCCTCTTACTCTTAAGTTGGAATAAAATTTACCATAAAATAAGAATGGCAATCAACTACTAAATGAGACTTAAAAAGATTTGACTGGTGGTTGAGTGGTTGGATGCATGTCAGTGCACCTTGATTGTCAAGTCCCTGCTAATTTCTGCAACGGTGTTACTCTCCGTTGGACTACTATCCTGTAGCAAAGGGGTGTAACACATATTGTGTTATTTTTCAAAGTTTACATCTGCATAATGTAAATACTTTAATATTGAAGAGAAGACTTTAGCCTTAGTCCTCGCTGTTCAACATTTCAAGGTATTCATGGGGTCTTACCTATTGTCAAGTATTGTGACCAGAACCCTCTTACCTTTTAAATTCAATGCAAAATTTTNTGATTAAAATTGTGCATTAAATTTAAAAGGTAAGAGGGCTCTGGTCACAATACTTGACAATGGGATAAGACCCATTGAATAAAACTTGTTTCATTTGTTTTGACTTTTTCTTTCTTTTGTTTTGCTGAAATCTTAATTTCTCCTGCTAGAACAGGCTTTTGCATGTCTCTCAACTATTATGGTCATATACATATTGTGAATTTGAGAAAATGAGAAAAAGTGTGTGGATTTCAACTTTAACTCTCTGCTTTTTGAAGAAGCCTCATGGAAAAAATATAGATAAATATGTGTTTGTATGGTCTCTTATAGTGGCAGGTACACACAAAAAATTAAAACTTTCCCCAATCAGAAGCCCTGAATGCTCAAAGCAGGAGATGCAGTCTTTAGGTTTGGAGACCGGGAGGGTTATAGCTCAGCCAGAACCAATCTAAGCAAGGTTGTCTGCCAGGTCAAACTTCTATACAAACAGAGGATTGAAGAGTACTTTAGCTCCCCTGACTGCAGCATGTGGCAAGGCATACAGCCTATCACACACTACAAACCACTCAGCACTATGCCCCATATCTGCCTCCCTGATGAGCTAAATCACTTCTTTGCTCACTTCTATTCCACATCAATTCTGTCTTCCTGCTACTCTGGACCCACACCAGTTTTTCTATCACCACAATAGGTCAACAGATGGTGCCATCTCTACAGTACTCCACTCTGCTCTGACCCACCTGGACAGTCACACATATCGTTGTTCCTGGGCTTCAGTTCTGCATTCTACACTGTAATTCCCTCCAAGCTTATCTCCAAGCTCAGCCAACTTGGAATTGACACATTTCATTGACATTCACATTCACATTGACACATATCTTTGGGCATAATGTTTGTGGAAGAAAAATGGCTTGCTAATGCATCAGAATCCACTAATCTGTTGGATTTTGTGAGCCTTTTGCCATTATTTTAGTAAGGCCTGAGAAATTGCTCGTTCTAATCTTACTATCTAATCTCTCTTATGCTTTGCTTCCTGTCTATGGTTCTTAGTTCTAGTAATTTTCAGGTTCTTACACAGTTGAACATAAATTTGGTGATATGTCATCTTTACATCAGGTAGACAATCATTTATTTATTTTTTTATAAATCTTTTATAAATTTTTTATAAATCTATTACAAGAGGAATCTCTTATACTGCTCACGTAAACTCTCTGCCGTGCAGGAGTTTACGTGAGCAGTATAATAATGCAAATAAGGTGTCGAGTGAGATAATGAAACTTTTCTCTTTGCTCTGAATTGCATTTGCATTGGTAAATCTACCATCAATGGTTCTGACATCCACAATGGATCTCTTCCATGTAACTTCAGTAAGCCCCTGAGTCAGTCCCTGAGCCGACACTTATCTCCTCAGTTAATAATCTCTTAAGTTAAACTCTTGCCGACCCTCTCCACACAGACTTGACGAATATGCCACCTCACTCTGGGCAGAACCATCCTCAAATGCATCAAGGACTTTTGGTTACCAGCTAGGCCAATGCAAGTATCCAATCTATCCACACAGAATAACTTAAGCCTTGGCCCATTTAATTATGGTGCTTTAAGAAACTGATGGTTAATTCAGGTCAGCCTTTGAGTTATAGGCTCAGCAGAAGAGATAACTGATGCCGTGTTTTCTTATGTGGACTTGTCTAATGGCTTATTCAGCCTTTATATCCAGATGGCTAATTTTTAATAATAATCTTAACTTTTAATTTAAGTTTAAAGGTAAATTAATTTAAATTTAGGGTTCATTATAAACCATTTACAATGATAAACTGTGAAGAAGCTTAGAGCCACTACACCTCACGCCAGGTACTGTATTGTTAGAGTATGTGGGTGACCTTATGACCTGCATCCCTTACAGAAAACAGTGTGAACAGGATGTAAAGCTTTAGCAGTACATAAACAGAGGTGACAGTTTTGGGCCACATTATTACTAAAAAAGGAACATCTCTCTCCAAAAAATGTGTAGAAGCTAAAAAAGTTTCAAAGCCTATTACAAAGAAACAATCAATGACATTTATGGTGTTGTAAACCAGTGAAGACCAGGAGACTTTGATTCTGTTCATCAGTATTTATTGTAGAAAATGCTAACATGAATCTACACATCAGAGCGCACTGCTTGGGGGCTGCAATCCTCAAGTCTGATTTAAAGTTAACATGCATTACATTTACGAGCATTTTGAGGGACAGTCCCTTTAAATAAAAACAAAAAATACTCAGGTGACAACAATAGGGAAATAATAGATGAGGATTCAAAACAAATGACCCACAGCAGGGGTCAGAGTCACCAATGGGTGACAGCTATCTTTGCCCATTTGTCTCAAGTGAAATAGAAGCTCAGAGAAAACAATAAACAACCCTGTATTCACATTATTATTCAGCTGTTGTTACTTTATTTAGTTTCAAACTATCATAAACACACACACACATATATATATATAAAAATATATTGTCACGGGTGAGGAATCACACGACAAGGTAGGCGGTGCAAAGATACCCCGGAGGGTGGATTTATTTACAAATGGGTGGTGTGAGATGCGTGGGGGAAGCAGCCGGGYTGGCTGCTGGTGCAGGTGCTGGTGCTGGTGCGGTTGGTGCGGCTCGTGCTCGGGGTTGCGTCCCTCCTGGCGACGCGAGTGTGCGGCGGTGGCTCGTGCTCTCAGTGGCTTCCGGCCACTCGCTGCTCTCGGGGTGCGCGGGGGACACGCAACGTATCTCCGGCTGGCGGCACTTAGGCTTCGCTCTCAGACCAGTCCTGACTATTCCTTCTGTCTTCGCCTCCATTCGACTCTCCCCCCTCTTGGCGGAAGGCGGCGGCGTTTGCTGTGCCCTGTCCGCCCGTGATGAGCTCGGGCAGGTGCGGCGCGTCCGTTGCCAGGGCGACGCTGACTGCCCCGGTGCGCCTCGTCACAGTATATATATACACATATATAATCCTAGAACATTTTCTCATCAGTAAATGCAAAGGCAGATGTTGTTGCTAAAGTGGCAGCTGCACAATCCTTCACAGCTGAAGCTTTTATGGTAACCCTAACAACTTCCACATCTGACTCTAGATTTGCAGGTTTTCGCTACTACAGAGGAGAAGCAGCAGTGGAGAAAAGTTGTATGCCTACTCCATAAGGGAGTTTGGCTGTGTCCCAACAGCAATCCATGCCTCCATGTGTCAAAAGGGGGGATGCTGAAGCTATTAACAACATTAGTTTTCAAAGCATATGCAGAAATATTTTCTCAGTTACACCTAATATGTTCCATTTTGGGTATTGACATGAGACAGCACCGTACTAACCACCCTATTAGCGTAGGCTAATAGATTAAAAAAAAAACTCTGGGTTATAGGACCAGCATGGCCACTACAAGAGCTGAATTCTAAGGCCTTGGTTTATGAGCTAATGTTCAGAACATCTCTTTTAAACAGTCATGGACACAAGCCTTGAATGAAACAATACAGCAATAGTATTTGCATGCTGTCACAATAATTGGACAATTTATTTGATCATGAAAACACCCTGATTTTTATGTTCTTTAATGTTGAATTTTACAATCGTAGGACACAGAACATAATGAGTTTTTATACAAATCATACCGTTTAAATTTTGTTAATAACCTTGAGTATCAATGTGTAATGAAGACTCAGGTAAACTGGGATCCATCTGCAGCATGGTTTATTTAACAAGGTCAACAGGCAATAATCACAACGATAGACAGGTACAACGTAGGCAAATCCAAAACGTAATCGAAAAACAGGCGTGGTTCGAGACAGGCAGCAAACAATCATAAACGGCATAACAGAACTAGGCCGAGGCAGGCTGCGAAACAAGCTTGCTTTGCTTCAGACCGAGGCAACATCTCTCTATGTGTACTGCTTGATCTTAGTGCTGCGTTCGATACTATAGACCACAACATACTTTTAGAATGCTTGAATTGCACTGGTATTCAAGGACAGGCATTAAAATGGTTTAAATCTTACTTATCTGACCGATATCAATTTGTCCATCTTAATGGGGAATCCTCAAACCTAACACAAGTAAACTATGGATTACCTCAAGGATCAGTTTTAGCACCCATACTCTTTTCTGTATACATGCTGCCACTTGGAAATATTATAAGAAAACACGGAATCAGTTTCCACTGCTATGCAGATGATACTCAATTATATGTTTCCT
>JAZGTJ010000648.1:27641-41579 GCA_036877575.1 Botia almorhae | reverse complement strand
CCCCCCCCCCCCAAGTGTCGGCCTGGTCCTCGGGATGGCAGGGGAGAACAAGGGAGAGACGAGGGGAGGGTGGGGGTGGACCCCTGACAGACCCGCATAAGCTGTCCAAATCCGAGATAGGCCGTCGGCGTTGGCCGCCCCTGCTCGGTGTCGTACCTCACAATGAAAGTCCTGGAGCGCGAGGAACCAGCGAGTCACTCTGGCGTTCATGTCCTTGGCCCTGGACATCCACTGTAGGGGGGCGTGGTCGGTCATTAGAGTGAACTTGCAGCCCAAGAGGTAGTACCGCAACTCCAGGACTGCCCACTTGATGGCCAGGGCTTCCTTTTCGACGGCCGCATACTTCGTTTCAGCTGGGGACAGCTTCCTACTCACGTAGGTGATGGGATGCTCCTCACCGTCCTGGACCTGGGACAGGACCGCCCCTAGTCCTGTGTCGGAGGCATCCGTCTGTAGCAAGAAGGGGCAGTTGAAGTCCGGGGCACGCAGAATGGGAGAGGAGGTAAGGGCAGCCTTGATCCCGCTGAAAGCCTCCTCCAGCGTGGGGTTCCAGACCACCCTCTCGGGCTGCCGCTTCCTGGTCATGTCTGTCAGGGGGGCGGCTAGGGAGGAGAAGTCAGGGATGAAGCAACGATAGTATCCGGCCAACCCCAGGAAGGCGCATACCTGGGTCTTTGTCCTAGGCTGCGGGGCGTTGTGGATGGTGTCCACCTTCTTGTCCTGGGGACGGATGAGGCCCCAGCCGACTTGGTAGCCTAGGTACTTTGCCTCAGATAGCGCCAGGTGACATTTCCGGGGGTTGGCGATTAGCCCGGCCCGCCGGAGCTCTGAGAGCACCCTCCTCAGAAGGTCAAGGTGTTCCTCCCACACCTCGGAGTGGACCACCACGTCGTCCAGATAGGCGGCCGCGTAGCTCTGATGGGGCCACAGGAGGATGTCCATCATCCTCTGGAACGTCGCGGGGGCCCCGTGGAGCCCGAAGGGGAGGGTCCACCCTTGGTTCTTAATACTGTGTGTGGTTACCTGGATGATCTATAAATGTTTTGTGTGCTGTGATGGTTGTTCATGAGTGCCTTGTTTGTTCTGTTAACAGTTAAACTAAGCTTCTGTTCTTCAGAAAAATCCTCCAGGTCCTGCAGATTCTTCCGTTTTCCAGCATCTTTGGCATATTTGAACCATGTCCAGAAGTGACCGTATGGTTCTGAGATCTATGTTTTCACATTGAGGAAAATTAAGGGACTCAAACACAACTATTATAAAAGGTTTAGACATTCACAGATGCTCCAGAAAGAAACACGATGCCTAAACTTTTGCATACCACTGTATACATACACCTGTTCATATCAATAAACACGTCTGTTGGGTTTTACTTGCATCTGTGTTGACTCTGACTTCCATTACACATTCATTTTAAGAAAGGCCTATTGTCGTATAGAATAAAAGCCTTCCAGTATTGTTTAAACGGATGCCTTTTTATACCGCCTTAATTTGGGTCTATGGGCTGCAATTACACAATAATATAACAAAGGCAAATTTAATAATGTATACAAATTAAGTATTGATAATGCATACTAATAAAAACATTGTGCCCATTTTTTTTAGTAGAAATGCTAACATAGACAAGAGTAATTATCGAATTTATGATTCATTGTCAAGGACACAAAATGAATGCTAAAAATACCATACAAATATTAATGTTACCTCTTTTGTTTAAACCCTGCAGGATGTCTGCCAATAAATGTTTAAATGTTTGAGTTGTAATGAATCTAATTTTACACTTCATTGTAAGTTAATGGCAGAAGTAGAACAGCGCTGTACTGCACACAGTGCTCAATGGAGGAGTCTCTGGAGGAGTTTGTGACAAATCAGCAGAAACTGGGAAAAACAACAGTTTGCTTGTAAAGCCTTTTATTAAATGACAATGCCAAGTGCTGCACCACAGCATGTTACTTTTGTTTTGAGTGAGTTCAGTAAGTTAAACTCTGTAAATTTGTGCAGTTCACTTTAAAACTAAGTGTAATTCACCATCCACCATTAAAAGAGGAGCAAGTTTAGTGGCCTTTAAGTTCATGTTTTAAACTATTAAGTTAATTGTATGGTTGTGTTTACAATGAAATGAATTGAGTATATACACACTTTTTAACATGATTCCATGAAATTGTACCAACAATATTGATGACTCATATTGCACTACACTTTATTTGCTTTTAGCCTTACCAATGCTACCAGCAAATGACTAGCATGTTTTATGTCTGTGATGTAAATAAACTCTAATGACTGAACAAAATAGGAATGGTATTAGGAAGAAGGTGAGAGAAAACTGAAAGTAACTTTTGTTTTGACTGTCAGCACTGGTGAAAACATAAATATATACCATATATATACCATACTAATAGAACCCCAGAAAAATTAATGCTAGGTTGAAAGAAAACTTACTAAAAATGTTAAAATGACACTTTTATTTATAGACTTGTATCATTCATTATGAATTGTACAAGCTCTTTGATAAGATGCAGTAAATATACTTTTAAGAATATTGATAGTTTTTTATTTATTGTATGTAATAAAAACCTAATACCCCTAATGCAGGTCCAACACTGATGCCTCAGGTCCACCGGTCCAAACTGTGCCTCAGGCTGTCCCAGGTGCAAAGATACCATCTGAACTTGCATAGACAAATAAATAGAGAATTCCAACTGTCACATGCATCAAAATGTGCAGTTAGCTGCCAAAAGTGTACTCCAAACAACATGCAGAACTTTGTGCATCACAGTTCTCACAATCCATCATTCTGGGAACAATTGTGATTTACAGAATATTTACAATATAAATCATGATTTGCAACAAAATGTTTGTTTCCTTTTGAGGGAACTTGTGCTGCATTGTATTATGACACTTTGGGGAACACCTTAGCGTAATAGAATCTGAAGCATGTGTGAAACTAGTTCGATCGATTGCCGTTGCATCATGGCGATGTTTTAACATTTGACAACGTACCATAGAAGCATTAAAGGATGCTGAAACAAATGGCAATTAGCTTTAGCAAGCATTCTATGTGTGAATTGTCCATGTCTTTTGTGTTGTTTGTTATAAAAAGCTACTAAGAATGGTGAGTGACAAGCAATTTAAGCCACATGTTCCTCCTTGCCCTAGATACATCACATGCAAGGATACACACAAGCTTTGTGTTGTTGGCTTTGGGAGCTCTCCCTGGCCCTGTTTGATGAGTCCAGTCAGGCTTGCATTCCCGCGATTTGGGACCTGTGTTTGCCAAGGTGGCGCTGTGTTTATGGTTGTGGAGATTGCAAATAGATCTGGCTGGGGATACGGAAAAGTGCACTGCACTTCCACCCCAAGTGAGACTCATCTGCCTCTGAGGAGGTAGACATTCTAACATTGTGGCAGGGAAAATCAAGGATTCTCCACCTCATTCCCTTGTCAACAAGGAGCTGCTGTAGGTTGTGACTCGGTTAATAAACACTTGGTTAAAGTTAAAAATCAATTGTTCTGTGGAGAAGCAGAAAATGCAGAGAAGTAGCAATCCAGAGCACAGTGTCAAGATCGTGAAAGAGGCTATTCTCATCATCTCAGCTTTCCTGTAGCTCAGTGGTTAGAGCATGGCGTTAACAACGCCAAGGTCATGGGTTCGTTCCCAGGGATTGCACATACTCAATGTATAGTGATCAATGTGTAGTATAATGCAATGTAAGTCGCTTTGGATAAAAGCGTCTGCCAAATGCCTAAATGTAAATGTAAATGTAMNTAAATGTAAATGTAAATCTAGAATCCTACAGAACATAATTATGCCTCCATTGCAGTGCAGTCTTACTTGGCGAAGGGGGCCATAGAATGTATTCTCCCAAGAAAAAATCTGGGTTCTACAGCTGATAATTCATAGTTCCAAAGAAGGATGGGAGTTTGCGTCCGATTTTAGATCTGCTGCATCTGAACCATTCTCTGAGGAGATCCAGGTTCAGGATATTAACTATTTCAATAATCATGAGCCAAATCAAGTCCAAAGGCTAGTTTGTCATGATAGATCTAAAAGATGCTTACATCCACATTTCCATCCTTCCATCTTACAGGAAGTTGCTGAGATTCACTCTTGTGGAAGAAGTGTATCAATATTGGGTTTTTTCATTCAAAATTGCATTATCTCCCTGTACCTTAACAAAGTGTGTGGATGCAGCTCTGGCTCTTTGGGACTTTAGAGCATCTGTATCCTCAACTATATTGATGACTGGCTTATTCTGGCTCAGTCGGAGGAAATGTATCAAGATGCTATCCTTGGATATTTTATGGGTCTGGGGTTGAGGCTCAATGCGAAAAAATGATCTGGACACAACTGTCTCCTGCTCGTATTGAGTCTTTCCTGGGTATGGTTACCAGGATCAAGCTGGACCAAGCCATTACTGTAAAAAGGTAAGGTGCTCTCTCTCAGAGCAATGTACATCCCTGAGAATCAGAACGTGGGGGCAGACGTCCTGTTGGAGCAAGGACTGAGGCCCAGGGAATGGAGACTTCACCCCAAGACAAAAGAGATGATTTGGAGTAGATTTAGCCAGGCGGAAGTGGATCTGTTTGCATCTCAGGAGAACTCAATGTCCACTCTGGTTCTCCCTCATGCTTTCAGCCCTTGCTCCTAGCAGGATGTCATTGGGAGATTTCAATCAGGAGGGACCTTCTAGCGCAAGCTGGGGGTCTAATTCACCACCCCCTTCTGGAGCCGTGGAGACTATGGGTCTGGCCCGAGGGATACCAGAGTTTACATTCTGATCTCTCAGCTGAGGTTAGTGAGACCATTCTAAACTCTCCACTCCACAAGGAAACATTATGCCTTAAAGTGGAGTGTATTCACTTTAGGGTGCAGAGAGCACAGTTCGGACCCAGTTAACTGCCCAGTGGCTTCAGTGCTGGAGTTCCTCCAGGGCAATTTCTCTGGGAGGGTCTTTTTTTTCCACGCTTAAGGTATTTGTGGCGGCCATTGCTGCCTTCCATGCACTGTTATGTTTTGTTACTAGAACTCCAAACACGACAAAAAGTGCAAATTTCCACAAATAGTTCTAGAAACTATAAAAAAGTTCCTGCAGTGTGAAAGCCCCTTATGACTTTCTTCTTTCAGCCGAATACAGTCTGAGTTACATTAATTGATATTCTGTCTTTTTCCAACTTTATGGATGGATGTGCTTTTTGGAGCTTTACAATTTGGCCCTATTTACTGCCGTTTTTAAAGCTAGGAAAAGCCAGGATATTATTTAATATAACTTAGATTTTGTATGGTTGAAAGAATATAGTCATAAACACCAAGGATGACTTGAGGGTTAGTAATTGTATATTAATTTTTATTTTTGGGTTGAGTACCACTTTAAGAAATTTACTCCAGAAGTAAATAGTGACTGAATTGTTTTTAGTTTAACCTTTTCTATAGAATACTAAATGTGTGCAGCTTAAAATGTATTTTTCCATGGGTTACCTCACATCCTATCATGGAACAGAAACTTTTCTAGGCATTGCCAAGCCTTCAAAATTTTCAATATTTCTTTCAGAGGTACAGTCATGGCCAAAAATATCAGCACCCTTGCAATTCTGTCAGAAAATGCAACCCTTCTCTCAGAAAAGTGTTGCAGTTGCAAATGTTTTGGTACTCACGTTAGTTTTTTTGTTTGCATTGGAACAACACAAAAAAACAGAAAAGTCAAATCTGAAACCATTCCACACAGAACCCAAAAAAATGCACTGGACAAAGTATTGGCACCCATAACGTAATATATGGTAGCACCCCTTTTGAAAAAAAAAAGAAATCAATCGCTTCCTGTAACCATGAATGAGTTTCTTAAACCTTTCACTTAAAGCTCCACCATGTTTGACTGTAGGGACTGTGTTCTTTTTTTTGAAGGCCTCATTTCTTTTTCTGTAAACAGTGCCATGATGTCCTTTGCCAAAAAGCTCTACTTTTGTCTCATCTGTCCACAGTACATTCTCCCAGAATGATTGTGGTTTTCTCACATAAGTTTTAGCAGACCCCAGTCTTGCTTTTTCATGCCTTTGTGTCAGCTGTGGTGTCCCCTGGGTCTCCTACCATAGTGTCCCTTTTCATTCAGATGGCGACGGATAGTGCGAGCTGACACTGTTGTACCCTGTGTCTGCAGATCAGCTTGAATTTGTTTGGAAGTTAATCAGGGTTCTTTATCTACCATTCGAACAATCCTTCGTTGTAATTTGTCATTAATTTTGCTCTTCCATCCACGTCCAGTGAGGTTAGCTACAGTTCCATGGGCTGTAAACATTTGCAATTTGAAAAAGTTTCTGAGAGAAGTGTTGCATTTTCTGACAGGATTGCATAGGTGCCGCTATTTTTGTCCATGACTGTAGCTTAAAAGACAGTCAAAGTAAACTAATGCTGTGATATTCTCATAAGAAAAATACACTTCGAAAAATACACTGCACACCTAAATGTTGGGTAAAATAGTTAAATTAGTTAACAAGTTAACTAATTAGTAAAATAGTTAACTGTTACAGAAATAGTTAAATAGTTTAATTTTTAATTAGACAACCATTTATATTGAGAGCTTTTCTTTACTAAATAAAATTAAAATATATTTATAATCATTTCTTTTTAGAGTTTTTGGTTTTTAGTTCAAGTAAACATAGATCATTTTGTAACAATTGCAGGTTATTACTTTGAATAATACACTTTTTGTATTATTATTTTCACTGTAAACAAATTAACTTAGTTAACCTAAATTAACTATAAGTTACTGAGTTAACTTAATAAAGCAACCTTATTTTAAAATAAAGCAACTGGCTGAGTTGCTTGAGTTTATGTTGTGCTTTATCACATATGAAAGTTAACTGAACTTACAGGTGCATGTTATGCCAAATCATATATGACAGTTACCTGAACTTACAGGTGTATGTTATGCCAAATCATACACTATATATTGCCAAAAGTATTTGCTCATCTGCCTTTAGACGCATATGAACTTAAGTGACATTCTATTGTTAATCCATAGGGTTTAACATGACGTTGGCCCACCCTTTGCAGCTATAACAGCTTCAACTCTTCTGGGAAGGCTTTCCACAAGGTTTAGGAGTGTGTTTATGGGAATTTTTGACCATTCTTCCAGAAGCGCATTTGTGAGGTCAGACACTGATGTTGAACGAGAAGGCCTGGCTCGCAGTCTTCGCTCTAATTTGTCCCAAAGGTGTTCTGGCGGGTTGAGGTCAGGACTCTGTGTAGGCCAGTCAAGTTCTTCCACACTAAACTTGCTCATCCATGTCTTTATGGACCTTGCTTTGTGCACTGGTGTGCAGTCATGTTGGAACAGGAAGGGGCTATCCCCAAACTGTTCCCACAAAGTTGGGAGCATGGAATGATCCAAAATCTTTTGGTATGCTGAAGCATTCAGAGTTCATTTCACTGGAACTAAGGGGCCAAGCCCAGCTCCTGAAAAACAACCCCACACCATAATCCCCCCTCCACCAAACTTCACAGGTGGCACAATGCAGTCAGACAAGTACTGTTCTCCTGGCAATGGCCAAACCCAGACTCGTTTAACAGATTTCCAGATGGAGAAGCGTGATTTGTCACTCCAGAGAACGCGTCTCCACTGCTCTAGAGTCCAGTGACGGCGTGCTTTACACCACTGCATCTGACACTTTGCATTGCACTTGGTGATGTATGGCTTGGCTGCAGCTGCTCGGCCATGGAAACCCATTCCATGAAGCTCGTTACGCACTGTTCCTGAGCTAATCTTAAGGCCACATGACCTTAAGGTCTGTAGCGATTGACCCCCCTTGGCCTACCACTTCGTGGCTGAGTTGCTGTCATTCCCAATTGCTTCCACTTTGTTATAATACCACTGACAGTTGACTGTGGAATATTTAGTAGAAAAGAAATTTCACGACTGGTCTTGTTGCACAGCTGGCATCCTATCGCAGTACCTTGTTGGAATTCACTGAGCTCCTGAGAGCGGCCCATTCTTTCACAAATGTTTGTAGAAGCAGTCTGCATGCCTAGGTGCTTAATTTTATACATCTGTGGCCATGGAAGTGATTGGAACACCTGAATTCAATTATTTGGATGGGTGAGCGAATACTTTTGGCAATACAGTGTATATGATTGTTCCCTGAACTTACAGGTAAATGTTAAGTCTACTTTGCTCAATAAGTTAATCTAAATATACATTATAAGTTTGCTGAAATGGGAATGAGGAGTTAGGTGAACGACCAGCCCAACTTAAAAAAATGAGATGTGATCTAGAAAAATCATTCTCAAAAAATTAGAATGATCTATAACTACCTAATCCTGAAGTCCAGTAAACTCAAAAATGCTTTGCAGCTAGTTGCTTAATTTTTTTACATTGATTCAACCTTTTGCAAGGCTTTTTATCTAGCATGTTCCTCAAACAATTTACAAATAAAAATGCAGTCATGGAGTAAAAACCGTACTATACATACAATACAAACAAAATGATCATTAGTCAAGTATTTATTCTAATGGCACATTTACAAGTTCAGTGCAGCTACTTTAACAATTTGTTTTAAAGGACTGGACTAAAAGTATATTTTAATTCTTTAGGTTAGTCCATGTTGAGGGCATAAATTAAGCCAAAGAGAAGAGCTACAGCAGTGGCAAGGTCATCTACATTATCCAGAACAATCTGTTCCTCTAGTGTAACAGCTAGGCACCTTACATTTGGGTTTGAGTGGATGGTGGCAACATCATTTTCAATGACGGTCAAGATTCCCATCTTTATCCCTTTGGTGGGATCTCCTTCTGGCTCTGTGTCCTGCAGTAAAAAGCAGCATAAAATCTTTAATTTTAATTTAAATAATTTTTAAATAGCAATCTGTATAGTATTTAGCAAAGCAATCTTTGTTGATAGCAAAGATAGCAAATGTTGTTTCTCTTCTATATTCAAAAGTATTTATTCATTTACTCATATGTCAATAGTTCACCTAAACATGGCTTCAATTTAACTTTCCAAACCGTATGAATGAAATGGTCCGAAAAAGCACAAAAATGACCAGTTTTTACTTTGTAATATAATTTGTGACAGCTATTACTGTTCTAAGCAATGTGCAACACATATAAATCTGTTCACATCTCAACAAATGTGTTCTTGACTTTCATGACATTTTAAGAGAAACAGACATTATGTTTTATGCATTTTGCATATGTGTGAGAAGAAAATAATCGTGTCATTCTGTGAACCCTCAATCATCTTTTAACAATCCTTAAAGGACAAGATGAGGCACAATGGCTTTTTATCATCGCATTACATTATTCACATTATACTACATAAATAAGCTTCTTGAAGCTTCCTGATTATTGATAAAGAAACAACGACTATTTAATAAACCCTGCTCATGTTTATTACTGTGTTGTTTCCTGCTCTCTGCTTTTCTCATGTCTATGTCTGCCTCTTGGCTACTAGAGCTATTTAAAAACCAACCAATCACCCAATAACAGAACCCGTTAAGATGTGTCTGCAGTGCTTCAACAAACACACCTTGCTGCTCCAGGTTTGTTAAGTGTTTTGTAAGTGGATCAAAAAACTTGTCATTGCCAAACTGTTTTACATCATTGCTTCTTCCAAGTAGAGCAAGCTGTGTTGCAGGAAGTGTAGATCTGTATTTGGCAGGCAAATTAAGCAGCACCCAATAAACAGCAGTGATTTTAGGGATCTTTTTTAAAGTGCCAAGGGGTTTGCAAACCTCAAATTTATCAATGTAGAGAGACAATAAAATGCAGTTACTTTGGACACCTAAAAGTTGGTTTTCCTTGTAATACTGCCCACTACGTGTAGATTTGTAGTTGCCAAATACCACCTTCTCAACAAAAACAGCTTTTTCCAAGATGTCAGCTCTATTGTGTAAAAGTTCAAGAATTTGCAAGACTGAGACATAAACAAAAGTATTTTGGTGTAGCCTATCAAATTGATACTCCACAGCATCAACTACTTGAAAATGTTCTTTAAAATATGCATTCCTTTTATGTTCTGTTGAAAGTGACTCATCAATGTTCCTTTCATATTTGGCTAAAATATTCTTGATTTACTTTTTTTTGCTGTATACCTGGAACATGAAACAATATCACTGATCCAATTTAATATCTCCTGTGTTGCACTTGGAAACAAGCAAAATTGTCTGCATATAAAGCATCAATGACGCAAATGTGCGCTCTAGTCCCACAGAGTCGACAGGCTCTGAATAAAAGATTGTCAGATACAGAATGAATTTCAGGAACAGTGCTCTTTGTAACATCTGACTGTGGATCAGGAATAGGTTCTATGTCTTCAGATGAAGCCACTCCACAGCTTTCCAAATCTTCAGTTTGAAATGTAACAGAAGAGCCAAAATCTTGAAACCTGCGAGACTTATGTTTGCAAGATATGTGACTACTAAAAGTAGTAAGGACATTGGTTCTCAGCTCACAATCCTTAAAAGGGCAGTTAACAGCATCATATCTCTTCACATAATTTTTTATATGGTTTAAAAACTGGAATGGCTGACAAACATTTTAACACACCTCCTGTTTTAAATCTGCAGATACAATCAGCATACAAACAAGGCAGCTGCCAGGGTCACCCTTTATAGAGATGTAACCTGTAGTGTTTCAGGAGGACCTCTTTACTGTGGTCAAATTTGCAAAGCCTGCATTGCATTCCAAACCTAAGAAAGTAAAACATATAAAAGTTTGAAATGAGCTTTGTTGGAACTAAAAAAACATATTGGGGATGTCATGATAAAAAAATATCAAAAATAAAAAAAAAATGATAAAGATTTAAGAGTGTAGACTTTCCTGCAAACTGTCTATTTGCATCCAGTGTCTATGTTAAGACTGAAACAACTGCAGATGCCCCGGATTTAAAAAAACACTAAATGTAACTTTGCCAGTTTTGTAAAACAATCCTGTTTTCCTAAAAGACAAAAGGCTTATAGCCCACCTTGTATAATTTAGCCTACTTTGTCTGCTTGCACATCATTGCCCTTAGGTATTCTACATTCAACAATAATTAAACATTTTTAGCTTGCTCTGTAAAAAAATATTGTAGCACTTAAATTTCTTTAACTTGGATTTACAAATCATTTCAATGTAATATATTTTTATCTGGACTAGTGATGAGTTGCTGTATCTTAAAAAATAAAGTTAAAAAATAAAATTAGCTCAACTTATTCCAACTTTATTTTATAAGTTACAGCAACATCAAGTTAACTAGTCAAGATAAAAAATATTTGTATATATTAAGTATGTATATTAAGTAATGTAAGTCTAAGATAACCATAATTAGAGCAAATTTATTTGCAAAAAGACTTTTACAGTATGTTTAAAGCTGTTATCTCTGTCATTTAAAATCAATATAAATTTCCACAATTTCCACACAAAGGATTAATAAAGTATCCATACATCCGATGAGGACTTCCGAAGAACACTTAACGTTTTTATATTTTATTCTAACAGGCTTCCAGAACAGTGTTTTTTATGTTTACGTCTTGCAAAATGGTCAATACTCGACAAGGTTTTATCATATAAACATACAGAAACAAAAATCTAATGCTAAACATACTTCTTGAGCCAAGCAATGCAGCTCTTTAATAGCGAAATGGTTGCCAAAAACCAAAAGTTTTTTTCCATCAGTTAAAAAAAAATTAGCATGTCATTTCCTCCTGCGACAGTAAAAACAATGACGAACCAAATTGAGGAACGATATTTAAATTGCTGTGTAATTATCAGCATCACTGCTGATGCTTAAGCAACACGATGCTGCTTCTTCGGCATTTGCCTTGATACTGTGTATACACCAGTAACGTTCGTGGACTCTGCCTATTAGCGATCTGTATGTGTAACTGCATGTCGACGCAAACAATGGTGCAGAAGTGTAAATGAAAAGTGACGCGGATTTTTGGGGGTCCTACGCAAAACAATAAAAACGGCCTTAATACTAATGAAATGCAGTCACCGGTGTGTTTTCTGGACGTGTCCAACTTCATGCAGAGCTGCGTATGAGCATATCAATGAGTTCAGCACACTCTCGCGACCCATTGACGTCATACACTGATTGGTCTGCACAGCGCTGCATGAATGTTGAACACACCAGTTTGTTATTACAGAAAACAGCTTTGAGGATTTCATATCTACACAAAACTGAGGCCTCTTTAATGATTTCTGTGGGTGCATGCTTCCTACCATTTAACTCTCTCCTGTCTGTCTCATTGCATCAGGGTGTTTATCTGTGATGCACTGTGGAATATATGGATAAGAATGTCCAGATAGATGGAACTTTTTAAAATTCTTTTATCTATACCTGTCCTCTCTCTTATTAGACCTTCCTGTCTCACACTTCCGCATCCTGTCAGTCTAGCCATGGCTCTGATGGTCCATCTGAGACAGCTGATCTACATCGGACATACCCCTATTCACACACACATATACATGCAGATACACACACAAGCAGGGGCCCTTCATGAAATTGAGCTCAGCTTGCTTTAGCTAGGCTTGATGTTGAGTGCCAAGGATGCCTCCCCCCACACACATCTTTTCACCCAGAGTGCAGTAGTGATCTGTAAGAGACTCAAATTTCAACATGGATATAGCAGCTGAAGCAGGTCAAATAAAGCAATAAGTCAGAGAGCCGGTGGATTTACACTTAAAGCTGATGTGTGTCATTTCTATAGTGACACCAAACCGAATTGGAACAGTGAATAATGTATAGCAGAAGCTGAAAAGTCAACATAAAATGAAAATGGATCCTAATAAAAAAAAGATACTCGCTCAAAAATATATTAGATTACAGAAGTAAAATGCTGTAGGCAGATGCTATAGGCATGTTGCTAAGCATGGTAAAACCATTGTATTCATTACCATTGTATATGTAATCATTACGACTTATTTGGTATTTTGATTAGCAGACCTGTTTAAATCTGCAATCTATAACGTTTCCCTCACTACCCCCATCTCTGTTATTTGCACTGTTATTAACCTGGATGACAGTTTAAATTCTAGATACCTGCTGTAACAACAATCTACAAATATTACACCATCCTCAGCACCCACATACACAGTACACAAAACTGGGTCAACAGCACAAATTATAAATCAATATTATACACTTACCATTGCGAATCAAGGTACAGTTAGGACACCATTCTAAACACTGATCTATTAATAATTGTTTTTTGTTCATTTTTAACAGCTTTGAAATCAAAAGGAACAAATCTAACAATTTTGGGGTGAAAACAGCTCACCGGTTGCTGCAGACCAATGTGTTGTATTGAACGTATGAGCTTTCATGTGGGAAATTAAATGTTAGTCATATGTGAGTGCACACTGTTTTTTGGTTATTCTGCCCAAGTTGCAGGCACTATCAGGAAACTGCTTTCCTTTTACTGAGAGATGCTCCAAAGAAAATCTCAACAGACCTTGGTACAATTACTTTGTGCCTTCACTCTCCATCTCCCGCTCTCCCAGCCCCACAGCCAGCAGCCCGATGGAATTCAGCCCACTAGTCTGTGGAAGATCTGGGCAATCAGGCATCAAATGCAGGACTCTTCTCGCACTCTGGGCCTTGGCGGTGGTTGCCTCGAGGGACCTGGACTTTGTGTTTTGGCACACTTCTCTCACTGGGAATGGGGATCTGCTGCATCAGGAAGGGACAGGAAGAGGTATCAGCCTCCAGTCCATCTTCAGGAAGTCAGACTGGATTTGGAGGGGGTGGGGTGGCAAATCTCTGATGTGATTTGTCAGCCCGGATCTTGATAAAGAGCTGTTTTGCCTGCTATTTCATTTTGCCTTTGTTCTACTTTTCTATATTTTTTTGCTTTCTAAAGAGCAAAGACAAGGGCCGGTATGGACTCAAGGCAAGAGAAGCAAAGGTATAATAATGGTTTGGGACTCAGGGAGGTTATGTGGTGTGTATGTGTGTGTGTGTGTGT
>JAZGTJ010000648.1:0-27606 GCA_036877575.1 Botia almorhae | reverse complement strand
GATGTGTATAATGGTGTATAACAATGTAAACACGGTTTCTGGAACACTTCTTGTGTCCTCTACTAAATCACCTAAAAAACATACTAAATGGTAATTTTATTGTAAATAAAATGCATGTGTAAGTGGGAAAGAGAAGTCTCTTTCATGGATATAGGGCATTTATGTGTAATGTCACTCTATGCTCAGAGGTGGAGGTTGAAAAGGTACAAAGCCCACAGGAAGGCACCTCCATCAGCCGAACATGTCTCACCTCTGCTCTGTTCCATTAATCGGTCTACAGAAAGCGGCCAGACCAGCTATAACTCCTAAAGTACTTCCTGTGATAATCTTTACAATATGAAGAACATTGTGGACAAATTAAAAGATATTTTCAGTGCATGCCCATCAGATCATCAAGTTCATCTATCATAGTCCATAGTCCATAGTCATCTATCATAGTACTAAATTCACGTAACATGGTAAAATCATATAAAGAAACATTTGCTTTGGAATAACAATATCTACTTAATATGTACAATAAAAATAAGAGTTACATTAAGTAGAAACAGATCCTACTAGGAATATTTTGGGTTAAATATTTCTAATAATATATATTGTCACGGGTGAGGAATCACACGACAAGGTAGGCGGTGTAAAGATACCCCGGAGGGTGGATTTATTGGCAAATGGGTGGTGTGAGATGCGTGGGGGAAGCAGCCGGGCTGGCTGCTGGTGCAGGTGCTGGTGCTGGTGCGGTTGGTGCGGCTCGTGCTCGGGGTTGCGTCCCTCCTGGCGACGCGAGTGTGCTGCGGTGGCTCATGCTCTCAGTGGCTTCCGGCCACTCGCTGCTCTCGGGGTGCGGGGGGACACGCAACGTTTCTCCGGCTGGCGGCACTCTCCGATCCTGCGTTCAGTCCAGTCCTTACCGTTCCTCCTGTCTTCGCCTTCATCATCCTCTGGGCGGAAGGCGGCAGCGTCTTAACGCCGCGGGGTGACGCGTCGCAGCTGTGCCCGGTCTGCCCGTGATGAGCTCGGTCAGGTGCGGCGCGTCCGTTGCCAGGGTGACGCTGACTGCCCCGGTGCGCCTCGTCACAATATATATATATATATATATATATATATATATGTATGTGTGTGTGTGTGTCACCCTGAAGCCTCTAACGCCATGAATATTCTCCAAAAGGCTTTTATATCGGCTCCACTCCTGGTACACCTTGACCCACAAAACCCTTTGTGGTAGAAGTGGACGCTTCTACCTCAGGAGTTGGAGCTATCCTCTCCCAGCAGCAGGGGAAACCACCTCGCCATGTGCCCTCTTTTCTAAGAAGTTATCTCCGACAGAGCAGAATTGTTTTTTGTTAACGTACTATTTCTTACCATCCAGGATCTAAGAACACCAAAGCTGATGCCTTGTCAAGACTCCACACTCCAGATTATCAGTCAGAAAACCCAGAACCTTCCATCAAGCCTTATCGTCATTCCTATCCAGTGGTCTCTGGATGAGGATCTAGCTACTGTCTCTAATCCTGCTCCAAGGGGGTGCCCCCCGAACCTTGCATACATTCCATAAAGTCAGGAAAACAACTCATCCATACCTCACATACCTCCCTGGGAACTGGTCATCCTGGAGCCAATAGAACTCGCTCGTTGCTGAAGGACCGCTTCGGGTGGCCGGGGATGGCAAACAATATCAGAAGGTACGTGAGGGGATGCCGGAAGTGTGCCATGGCAAAAACACCTCGGCAACTTACGTTACCTCCGTACCTTCTGCCAGAACCACCAGAACTTCTGGAACCGCTTCATTGCCTGGGCCAAGAATGCACAAAACTCCTTCCGACAACCCACCACAAATCTCACTCCCTTCCAGTGCATGCTCGGCTATCAGCCCCTCTTGTTTCCCTGGTCAGGGGAACCTTCAGAGGTCCTCTCAGTCAGTCATTGGTTCCAGGACAGTGACAGGGTCTGGGACTCATCAACATCTTCAACGGGTTATACAGTGTCATCAATTCCATGCAGATACTCGAAGAAATCCAACTTCTACCTATCTCCCAGAACAGGAAGTATGGCTTTTCACTTGGGATATCCGATTAAGACTCCCCTGCAAAACGCCCCAGATATAGTCCCAGATATATTGGCCCCTTCCCCATCATCCGGCAAATCAACCCCATCACCTATGAACTCAAACTTTCCCCGCAATACTGAATTCACCCTACTTTCCATGTCTCACTCTTTAAACCCTTTTACTCACCTGTTTCTCCTGTTCCCACAGAGCCTGGTCCTGTAGACGAACCCCCTCTTCTGATGGTGGAGTATAGCACTGTGTACTCAGTCAGTGAGATCCTGAATTCTCGACGCCGTGGTGGTAGACTTTCTCATAAATTGGGAAGTGTATGGTCCCAAAGAGAGATCCTGGGTCCCAAGTGATGACATACTCGATCCCAATATTCTGGCAGATTTCCACGCTTTTCACTCTCAAGTACCAGCTCCGCGAAGTAGAGGATGACCATCACAACGTTGGGGTATGCAGCCCTCAGGAGTGGGCCGTGAGAGGGGGGTTCTGTCACAGAAATGCCAGGCTCCGCCCCTAGTCAACACTCACAATCACCAGAATTTTAACAACGCACACCTGATCTTCATCCTGTTCACTCCTACACACAATAAGAACTCTCACATCCCACTGCCACATTGTCTGGTCTCCACTTCAGATACGGACTCATTCCTATGCTACTACTTACCTGTTCCCAAGTCTCCACGCTCATCGATCCCCTTCGTCTTCCACCGTGTGATCCTACGATAGTGTTGTCTCTACTCACCTTTATTCCGTTCTGGAAACCAGCTCCTGGAAACGCCTCTGCTGTTCCCCGAAGACATTTGTCTCATTTGTATACCAAAAGACTTTATATTCATCATTACTCACCTGCTCAATTCTGATGTTCAATAAACCTGTCTGTTTGGTTTTATTATAATCTGTGTCTCAAGTCTGGCTTACTGTTACAATATAATAATATAATATATAATAATAATAATATAATAATAATAATAATAATATAAATATTTACCAAGGCACTATACATAATGTAATCATGGCACCAAACTTGTAATATTGGACATTAAAGACAAGACAATTTAAGTATTGTTTTTTTCCAAAACTATTTAGTAGGCTACAGAAATTAAATAACAAAAAACCCACGACAGTTATTTAATAGCCTAAATAACATTCTTGATGTTTAAGTAAAAAGTTTATATGCTGGGAATGATGTAGAGAAGTGTACAGGATTATCCTGTGGACTGAGGAGAAGATGGCCAAACCTTTGGTCTTAAGGATATTGCAGCATGTCTCCACTCTAAACGCATTAACCTTGAACAGTGGAGCAACAGATCTCTACGGTCCATTAGATGGCACCCATCAAGAGCTTCCAGCCAGGGAAAAATCTACTCACTTCAAAGTACTCACTTCTTATAACAGGATATAAACACTAGTTGCTTGTCTTGAAGTGAGTTAAAAATATTATTGGTAAATTGACTGTCACATTTAGTTCTGTTTTTATTTATTTATTATAACAATTAATTTAATTAATGTCATACAAATTCACAAGACATTACTAATCTCCACATTTTGACAGTCAATATTTAAAACCTAAAGACAATAATAATACCATGGTTTAATTTTACATTACAATGGACCATTACTGTTTGTGATGCTATTTTTAAATATTTTGGCTGCATTTACATACAGTTTATACTTGCTTGTTTCGACTTTTAGGCATTTTCTTTCATTTAAACTTGGATTTGGGCCAGCAGATTTCCAAAAATTCACATCAAGTTAAAAAAAGGCAAAAGTGAGGACAGATCCGATTACATACAGATTTGCACCCAGGTGGGTAAAAGCAGGAGATAAAAGTGCCCAGACAGAGCTGAGCTTCTTACAAAACACATATCTTAATAATGCCGTTTGGAGGAGCCTAACAGGCAGTGGGAGTGTTGTGCAGCTGAGTTATGAATATTATTTGAAAAACCTTTGTGATCGAAAAGAGGGAAGTCGATGATGGCCGGTCGTCATTGTTGTGAGGGTGTAGGCAGCGTGACACTGTAATGCATGCTAATGTAAACATCAGCACTCCTCTCAAATCAATTCAAATGTGCTTATTCAGGTGGAAAAAAAACAAGGCAGTGAGGGAGAGACACATTGTCCTCCAAAATCCAGCAGATAATGTCATTTTACCAGCCTCCCTTTAGCAGTCTAAAGTTTATACTTTGAACTGACCTTTTATGACAATAGAGTTATTTTATTGGTAATTGAGTCTCAGTTTAATTATAAAGATTTGTTTTAAATGGATATGTTCCATGCAAGCCACAATACAACAAGTAGACCATAATAACATTACAAAAGCAATTGAATCAACATTATTATTACTTGATATGCATCTTTACATGACTATTTTATTTTATTACCATGTGTTTACAAAGTGTTTATGTGTTTTTTATCAGACTGTTCAAAATATTCTTGACTAGATCATATGATTTTTGATCATTGACAAATTTTTGAGAGAAGTCTTTTAAAAATCTAGTTTTGAAATGCATGTGCCGTGTGTAATTTTGTATATTTCTATTTGTATTGATGCTGGTTTAATACATTTTTTAAAAACATTTATAATAGCAGTTATAGTAACATATAGTATAGATATAGTATGGTATATAGTAGCATATAGTAACAGTTCATTTAATGACTCTAAAAACTTAATGTGATGCAAAAATCAAGTAGAAAGTATATATATTGTCAACAAAGTATTTAAACTGATGTTTTAGAAATATCGTCATTTTCTGTACCATAAAAATAATTGCGTTTTCCTGCAGTAAACCCCATGGGGTTTAAACATTTGAAAACCTAAACTAACCATGCAATGCCATTACTGGATATTATCATAGTCATGAGGGTCACAGGGGTCCTTTCTATGATACTTCCTATTTAATGGTTCTCTTTGTCTCATGCCTGCATATTGATTGCTGACTGACAATTGACCACAGAGATAAAATACACCATGTGGACTAAAGTTCTTAAATATTGATAATATGTTCAAATAAAGCTATTGTTTTAAGAACGTTAGCCTTTTGATGAGACTTTTTTCTTTATTACAGTCTCTGGACAGATATGCCACCTTTATTATGTTGTTAATAACTTAAATGAACAGTTCAGCCAGAACTGAAACATTTTTATGATCTTAATCATAAAACATTTGTGTCTTTGTCTGTATGAATTGCATAGGTATCTATTTAATAAAGCACACATGTACGCTATAGATCTAACAAAGCATCTTGTCAATCAAACCCATCTCTTTCTCTCTCTCTTTCTCACCATCTCTCTCTTTTACTTTTTGTGTCCCACAGCCATGTGTCAGACAGGTGGAATGACACTGATCACCCTCTGGGCTGCAGATGTCCAGTCGACCAGTCAGTCCATCCTAGCTCAGATCCTTGTCGGCATACAGCCACACTAAGCTAAAGTCACATGGGACCCTCCAAAAAATGTCTTGCTCTTCACTATACCTCTCTCATCCTAAATAAAACAATAATTAGTAAAGAAAAACAAATCCATGAAAGGAATACCGGCTGGGGCAGGTGGACTGAAACTAGAATACATTTTCAGAAAATAGCACAGAACATTGGGTATTTAATTTTAAGTTCTAGCTTTTCATCTTGGCCCACTTTCCTCCTCTAAGTAGATGAAAATGCACAAAACACAAAAAAAGACATTATTCATGACTTTTTACAATAGTCCCCCTCATATTTCTGTCTGTCTGTGGAACATTAGAGTGTGTGAGGCTATGATTATCTGGAAAATGGAGCCCAGGCACTCACAATTATTTATTCATCATACTGCTTGAGAACACAAATGCATTGTATTATCTCATTCAGCATCTTATTTTACCCATAAACCCCATAAATCTGAGGAATGGGATACGTTCTAATGACAGAGCCATGTTAATATCAAAGTGAATAGGCTGTTAGGCACAGATGGGAGCACAATGTGGAAATTCAATCACAAGTCCCTTCAATCACAGAAGGCGGAAACAGGGACACATTTGAATATTTTTACTTTGAAGTATTAAAGAGATACAATTTTCATAGCTATTTAACATGTAGTTGCTTTTTAGCCACATGTTTTGGCTGTTTGGTTGATAACAGGGGGATAAGCAGACAGATAAAGTGGGAATTCTCTTGGCGATTATGAGCAGGACATAATCTTTCCACTCAGGAACTTTTCTGATACTGTTTGCGCAGTTAACCACTGCAGAAACTTGAAAATACTTGATTAGGGAATTTAACAAAGCATTTTGGGTGGGAAGGACTAATTTTGTGTAATAGTGAAATATGCCTTACATTACAGTGTGGAATTCACTATAACAGACAGTTCAACATACATTTTATTATTTGTCTGTATTTTCCAAGACATAAGAAATTTATGTCATGTTCATGTGCAATCATACTAAAACATTTCATACTGATTCGTACTGATTCACCTAACCAACTAACATGGCATGACCAGATATGAAGTGCAGTGCAAAGAAATGTATGACAGGAAAAATTCATGCAACATTTTTCTAGCTAGACAATAATCCTGCTTACACACACATTTGGACAGTTGGATGTTGGTGCATGCCCTGCGATGTGACATGCTAGACTGCATGAAATGATTAAAAATAGTGGCAAATTTAAAAGAAAGTGTGACCAGCCATGGTACCTACAATTTACAGTTTTCTTATGCATTAATATAAATTTTAACCTAAAATCGTAAAGTTGCAATTAGACAACCACAATTTAATCTATCACCACATTGGAAAAGGTCTAGGATAAAATGGTTGTGTAATGTTTACATGGTAGAAGATTCCTGTTTTCCAGGTCCTATGATCTAAATGTTTAGATCATAGGACCTTCTAACTAGCTTTTTAAGGAACACCTGCTCAAGCTTAACTAAGTGGAGAGTGAGCCCAGTGACCCTTCTGATCAATAATGCATGGAGAGTGAACAGCAACATGCTAAACCTCTTAACCACTGCAGTGGAGGAGGAAGCATGTCTTCTGTCTCCTTATGCCCCACGTCTCTCTGATAGAGCATCAGAGGCTTTGTTTGGCCAAAATAGACATAATAACAGGACTTTCTATTCACCCATATTTTAAAGGTTAAGATACATTAAGAGTGTACAATATTTCTTTAAATACTCAAAAGAATCATTATTCTCATGTATTTCTTTAAGAAATGTAACAAAAACAAATTCCTGCATCTTCAGATTTTCCAAAATGCCATTTTTACCCCAGGGCAAACCAAATGCCTCCCTGACCCTTAACCTATCCCAAAGCATTTTCTTATAACAAACAGAGTGCAGCCAATTAAATTTCTAATGGAACTTTATTGTAAATACTGAGATTGTGAAAAATAAATTGGTTCATTGGGTGTCATTGGCTGGCAGATGTGTGCAAAAAAATGCTGTTCCAGGGATTTTTTTAACTTGTGTTTTGCTTCAGGACTGGTCTTAATCTGTGTCCCAGAAACCAGCCCACTAACAATACGTGGCTAAGTAATGTTATTAGCTGAAAATATTTACACTCTTTGTATAAAATTACACTCCCTGTAGCTACTTAATTTACTTTAACACATTGTAGCAGCTATTATAGTATTTTGTATAAATTGTTAGTCATAGAGATTATAGGATCAAAGTAAAAACTTTTCAAACTCAACTCCAGGTATGTACTGAAACAATATTATTCCTCAGAGGAAAAACACAGATCTGCACTGTATAAATAATACACTTCAGTGAATACAACAAATGCATTTATTGTCAGTAAAATCATATATCAGTTAATGCAAGTCTGACTCTGGATGGGGCTTCCWCCTAAAGGACAGAAAGACCAGGTAAAGATAAATATGTAAAAAATAGAAAGTTTATCTGGAGACAGCCTGGGAGATGCTTGCAGCATGATGTCCTTCCTGGATCATCAGCTGTACCTGTCTCATCCTAGACTGACTCCAAGTTTGAAATGTTGTCTGAAAATCAACTATTATTTACGCTTGACCAATATTGGACAGAAAACACAAAGCATGCAATTAAAAAGGGGCTGGGGGGGATGTTGTAATTTCCATGACAGTGTTTATTTTTCATAATAAATTAATGAAAATATAAGTTTAACAGAATAAGCTTACTTGCATGAATACTTTTAATGATTAAGTTTGGATCGAATAGTTTACCATTAACTAAAGCTATAGAAGGCAAGATGAAGTGGAATGTTTAGAGGTGACGTAAAACAAAGTGTTCCATACTGCCTTGCCACGGAACGGCTTGATGTAAGTGTATGAACTTGTCACGGCACTTAAATGAGAATGTGGAGGCTGCTTTAACACAACCTTCCGCCTGCCACACAAGCGATCCAAGCACACCTCTTCACATGTTAGTCTTAGTTCATTGTTTAAAGTAAAGTTGATGAGAACCGTTGTTAAAATTGATTGAAACTTCTACATAGGTTTCACTTATTTAACTTTATAAAAATGCTGTAATTTCTAATTATTATAAACTGAACGAGGGAGGAGGGAGAGGAAGGTGTTGAAATATGAATCCCAAATCACTGATTTGCGCTTGGTTTTGTCGGAGGCAACAAAAGGATGCCATGCCCTTTCAAAGTGTAACTCATCCAGTTTATAACGGCGATGAGACCTCAGCACTATACACTTATGCCAGTTACCTTACCCATTTGATTAGATATTTCTAAAACTTCTGTCTTATTGTTTGACACCCTTCTTAAATTATGCATTAATGTCTCAAGCATTGGTGTATTGCCATATTAAACCCACCCCTCAAAAGAGCGTGGATTAGTTTAAATACTTTAATTCGTTTTTCTTTAAAGAAAAACAAGAGCACAAACTCTGCGCAGACTTCATTATCTTTTCAAAGCGTATACTAGTGAGTCTTAATATTTAATAGGGAACCAAATGACACTGGCAAAAGAAAAAACTGTAAATGTAAATTGAAGTGAACCAGAAAACTTAAAGGATGCATTACCTGTTTTCAATATAGCCCGGTGTGTGAGAGAAGAAATCGATTATAGGGCTGATGTTACTTGAGATAAAACGCCACGGATATATATATATATATATATATTTCAGTTTCCGAAAATGTTCATTATTTGCTGTTGCTATTGTTATTACTATTTGTTCTGATGTACATCGTTTTTTCCTTAAGTAGAAAAAAAATTACAAAATGAATGTAAATGAAATGCTGTGCAAATGTGGGTCAGTCACTTGACCCCATGTCTATTAACACACACACGCTTCGACATTTGCTCGGTTATTGTCTGACTAATTTAATTTCACAGAACACTTATTTTCCAAACTCAAGACCATGCCAAATGAGAAGGAAAGATTGAAAAAACTTGCCTGATAAAAGTCTTACTCAATTTTGGACAAGTACCTTCATCTGTAAATGAAAGCAATTATGCGGTCCATATTATATTATGTTGGCCGGTCTCAAGATAGTCATCAATCACCCGCAATCGAGCTGTCACTGCGGGCAGGTTCGTTTCTTGCAGGCAGTTTTCCAGCTGGGGAAAAGAGGAGTACATCATCATTAATTTGACTGTGACCCCGGGGCTTCTCACACGTCTGAACCCGGGCTTCTCAAAGCGAGTCAGCAACACGCCATGGTGCACCTAGACTTTCATCATTCTGAGTAGAGAAATGTAGTCCTTTACAAACTGACAGACAGACAGGTGGATGGATTATAGTAAAACAAATTAATTTTGATCATACTCTAATTTTACACTTATACTTCTTTATTATTCTCATAGGAAAATGCCAGTGCACAATACACAACACATTCACACGGAGACTGCACTGTGACAGAATGCTGCACTATACTATAGACATTTAGGCTTCCATACAACAAAATTATAAACTATAAAGGTTGTCTAAAACAAAGCACAACCGTAATTTATTCAAATCGTCAGTTCATCAGTTGCCTGATTAATTATTCACAAGTGTTGCCTATAACTATCGACAATAAAAGTACAGAGGATAAATCTAACATGTGGCCTGTGAAACAGACGGTAACTATGAGTAGGTTGGCCACAGCTGTACACAGCATACATTTCACTGTTCAGTAAAGCCTGATCTGAATCTTGATATCCAGTTTAAAGAGCAAATTATTTCTTTTTTTGTGTTTCATTTCTTATCTTTCTCTTCTTTTCTTTTTCTTATTTTTATGTACTGATAGGTTACAGTGTGTTTGTTAATGGCTAACTATTAGATTAGCTACATTATCCTTATTGACTTCAGAGCAAAGATTATATAAAGATAGGGTCAGATTGTCACAAAAGTATTTTAAGTAGTTGTACTGACATTTTAAAGCTCATCTTAATTCTTAAGCTCAATTACAAGCCCATTGTGCCTGAAAATTTAATCCCCACCTCCTCTGTCACTCGTTGGGATTTTTATCCAGAGAAATGCATATTAAAGTTAGAGTCTGCTCATACTGAGTGGGTTTCTTCTGACGTCAGAGGCACCGGCGTTTAAAACAACCCGCATCTGGGCGGACGTGTTTAATACCAGTTTTTATAACGCAAAAATATGTATTTCTGACATCAAAGACGCCAAATCGAATAAAGGCTTTACGATGCGTTCGGTTGTGTTGTAGAAGTTTAACAGACCGAAAGGAATAACATTTAAATAAGGCATCTATTGAAAATACCCAGGAAGGCGTTTAAACAAATTAAACATGGTAGTATTGCGCTTCGCCCTATAAGCGTCCAGCAGCTTTATGCTTTACCAACCAATTGTTACAGTGAAACACAGCAGACCCGCAGTCTCGCCTGCTTTCTCGGAAACAGGGAACACTTACAATGTCCTATCCTCAATTCGGATATCCTTACTCTTCTGCACCACAGGTAAGCTCTGCTTATGCGCTAATTATCTCGCGCTCTATTCCGAACTGATTGTTCCCTTTACACATTATTTTTTTAATTGTACTGAATATTTGAACATTTAAACCGTTCTTAAGCGATGTGTTAGACAGACAGACTCAGTGATATACCCACCTCCGATGTAATTCAGGGCTTCCCTCTGCGCTTAGGATTTTACAAATCTATTAACACGGGTTCGAGCCGCAGACACTTGCAAAAGTGGAGATGTGATGACGGGGGAAGGAGGACAACTGTTGTTTTTTGGCAATAATCTATAAAATGCATTGTTCTGTGAGGACTAATTATGGTTATTGCAAAAGAAAAAATGAACTTGCATGAACTTTCGTTGGAAACGCTTGAAACACAGCAATTGGTTTGTACATAAACGCGTTTTGTTTCTGATTGTTTAAAATTATTGAAACTTTGAAGGAGCGTGACTTTTATTGTATGGTATTTATTTTCACACCATTCTAGTTCCTCATGACCACCAACTCTTTGACATCTTGCTGCGAGTCGAGTACCAGATCCATCTCGGATTCTTCTGCGCAGACGCCCGTGTATTGTCCTGTGTACGAAAGCAGACTGCTGGCCACAGCCAGACACGAACTGAGCTCCGCAGCTGCGCTGGGAGTCTATGGGAACCCGTACACAAGCAGTCAAGGCTATGGAAATTATGTTACATATGGAGCCGACGCTTCTGCTTTGTACTCGTTGGTGAGTTTACGAAATATGTAAATCTATAAGAACATAGATTATAACAAGAAATAATCATAACAAAATAATCATCAACAAAATTCTGTACAACGAACAAAACGAAGATTTCTATCTCTAAGACAGGAAAGAGTTTGTAAAAGACCCTAATAACTGTGGTGCCACAAGTAAAGAATATTAGAGGATCGGATATAACTTTTTATGTGTTTCAGAAATTATTGCAAAACTGTTGCATAATGCTGCTTGTGCAGAGCGTGGTTGATCGTTAGGTAAAACTCTATTTCCTATGTTCTGTAACTAAAAATAAGATTTAAATTTGCCTTTATGAGAATTAACATTGAATTAGTATAATATTTAGCATATGTTTTGCACCTAAAAACAAATGCCACCCAGAGCCCTAAGTTCATGGATATGGAATGTAAAAAAATATTTATCGATTAAATCGCGTCTCATAAATAAATTGATGTAAATGCATGGACATCATTACATACTGACTGTTGTATTTGATTGCAGGGAACATTTGATACCAAGGATGGAAGTGCGTCTGCGCATGCGGGTATGACCCAGGCTGCCGCATATTACCCATATGATCCCACTCTGGGACAGTACCAGTATGACAGGTATTGAACCCTACTGGTCTTCATTATGCGTCTTCATTATGCTGTTTTATGCATTATATGTTTTAATGAATTTGAATCAGTTTTATAGGCAGTGTCCAATACACTGATTGAATAATTAGCTCTAACACTATGTTTGAATGCAAAACGCAATTAATCTGTCTTTCTGTTGCGCAAAACTTTATTATCAACTTTTACCATAACAATCGATGTTTTGTTTGTACCACAGATACGGATCTATGGAGGGAGGAACAAGAAGAAAAAATGCCACCCGTGAGACGACCAGTACGTTAAAAGCATGGCTCCAGGAACACAGAAAAAACCCTTATCCTACCAAAGGCGAAAAGATCATGTTAGCCATCATCACCAAGATGACCCTCACACAAGTGTCAACGTGGTTCGCCAATGCCAGAAGAAGGCTTAAAAAGGAGAACAAGATGACATGGCCACCTAGAAACAAGGGCTCAGATGACAAGAAATATGATGATGATGAAGATGGGTCACAAGAAGATCAAATGAAAAGTGAAACCAATGATGACGGTCAGCCTATTTCCCCGCCTATTATATCAATAAGCTCTTTCTCAACAAACATTGGACAACCATCACTTCAAAATGGTTGTTGCTTTGCTTCTACTATAGTTTAGGACAATGGACGATTGTGGACAATAACCAGCTCTAAAATATTTGCTTAAAATATAGCCTAAGTCACTTATTACTTATTACGTTTCTAAAAAGCCCAAACTTTTAACATTTAATTTTTAGCCAGATGCTAAGTAGGACGTTTGGCTTCGTGAACCACAAACAAACATTGCATCACCATACATTTCTGGCAATTTTTATGTACATTAATTAGCAATCGGTTATGCTTTTAAGTGTACTCTTTTAATTATTATTTGTTTAAGTGTATTAATTAACTTTCATATATTTTATGTCATATAATCTTTTTCCTCGCTTACACGTTGTCTGCATTTTTTAACAGAGAACAAAAGTCGAGAGGATAAGGAACTTCAGTTAAGTGACTTGGACGATTTTGACACCCTCGAGTCGGAGAGCTCAGAGTGTGAACTTAAACACCGCTTTCACATGAACGCGCAAATGGCGACCACCAACGATCGCCTCAAAGAAACCTCCCTAAAATTATCCATCCCGGGTCTGCTTGAAACTGACCGTGATTTAGCCAAAAGTTGCTTAAAAACGACAGCTGAAGACTGCGAACTTGACGCCGCTGACCTACGGCACACCAAAGCGTGTTTCCAGCAGCAAGGCCATCCATTACTGGACAGCAAGCCACGGATCTGGTCTCTGGCTCAGACCGCGACCTCGTTGAACCCAGCAGAATACTCCTCATGCATGCTTCGATGTCAACCATCACCCTCAGCCTCATCGCCTGTAAACGGCCTGGAAAGACAGCAGGATTCCCCGGTTACCTCTCTTAGAAACTGGGTAGATGGAGTTTTTCACGACCCTTTGTCTAGACACAGCTCCTTAAACCAAGCACAGACTAACACTACAGTTTCTTGGACCACCACGACCAAAGGGTCTATCTTAGAGACAGGGGCCCTTGGACGCTCAATAGGGTACAACAACGTGATAAAAGCACAGCAGCACGAAGCCAGTAAGAACAGTATGACTTTTCCAAAGGAGATGAATAAAATATTTTGTTCCTAGCACAACCATTTACCTTTAAAAACAAGGAGACTGTTTGGAGTAGCTGCTTAGGGTTTTTATTTTACGAAAACAACAGGAAATGTCACACCGTGACTCCAATGGGCAACGTTTGAATTGTTTTGTTACAAAAAATGTGCTGCCATGGGAAAATATATGTATTTATTGTTGTATTTACATTTCACTTAATATATTTATTTATTTGTTGACTTTTGTGACGCACGTTAAACTTATGTAAATTAACAACTATGTCCCGAAAGACAAAAAAGTTTACATTCCAGCGGTTTAAATGTTTATTTGGCATGCTTATGTTGCTAGCTTTCATTGGACATTCTTTTAAATTAACTCGGACCTTGTTGCAACTCCCAAGTGTTACTGTTAGGTAATTTATCACACAAATGCACATATCTCCTAGATACAGGGGGATGTTCAGATCTGCTCACTATAATAAACAGTTGTTTTTCGAAGCCTTCGCGTGGATCAAAGCCGCTGTCCTTGGTTCTGAATTTGTACGCGTTTCAATTATTTCAAGTTTTATTGTACGATACATTGATTTGCTTAAAGGTTTAAATGTTTAAAGGTTGCAAATAAAAAATATTAACAGGTTGTATTCCGAACAACTAACTAGCATTTGTCACAAATATGTGACAGTCATAACATTGATTTTTTTATTTTTCCTGTAATTTAAAAGTAAAACTGCAGTTTCTAATCTAATGTTTATAGACAACTACATATTTATTTCTTATAGTTATTTATATTTTTTACATACAAATAATAATTTAGTAAATATGGTCGATGTTCAGGACGTTTTGATTGCTAGGCCATTTGGCCATTAATTGCCTAGCAATCGAAATGCCCACATTTGCCAAATAGGGTCCCATAACCTTTTTCTCTAAATAATGCATCTGATGTACTCGGTGCTGTGTTCACTGTGTTTGGGTGTGTAATTATTACTGTTTATCATTTTCTCTCATACACTGATAGGAGAGATAAGGCCCCGAGGAGCCATAAGATGAGCCCCATTAGCTCGTCATAACCAGCCTGTAATTGGAATGTTTTTAGTTATCATTCACTTCACTCTATCGATTTCTACTCCTGCCCTGATAATATTATCGAAGCACCAAATCTTTTACTTTGACCCAACATTTGAGCTATCCAGGCAGTTTGTTTATATGGTAAGAGGCGAGATCATTTGAAATGTTCATCGTGACATGGACCCCTCAATTTCTGGATGTTCAATGTACTCGGAGGCTTTTTTTCACCGGGGCACGTCTCTAAGTGAAAAGGGCAAGATAATTAGTTGGTCTAGATAAAAGGGCAAAAACCCGCAGTCAAAAGGTAGGAGTTGACAGTGATGGTGAAAGTGTGGCCCCTGGAGGGCTGGGGTCCGTTAAAAGGGGCCAAAGTGATGAATTTTAATGTGAAAGCCAAATGATTGAGATCTTTTCTTGAGCGATTCCTTGGACAAAGACATTATAAAACGTGTTTATCTGTACAACACAATGCACAACAAATAAGGACACAGTGAATTGGTGTTACATTTTTTTGTTTATAAACAAGGAGTAGGAAGAGGAAAATTAATAAATAAACAAATAAACAGAATTATGTTTAAATACTAAGAATTACAATAATATTTGTTTTAAATATGTAACGTTTAAACGTTTGAACGTTAAATGTATACGTTTTCTTTAAAAATTAAAAGTTCAAAGTTACAAATGTTACATGCAAAGAAAACAATAGAACAGAATAGAACAAAATAGAATAGAATTGTTTTTATTTAATATTTACTGTTTAAGAAAACTTTCCCAGCGTTGTTAAACAAGGTTGAGAGCGACCTTGAGACAGAGAGAGAGAGTGAGAGAGAGAGAGATGTGAAGGGTTTGACTAACTCATTCAGCCGTGGTACATTCACACACACAGTGGAGGGATGATGCTGAATTAACGGCGCTTTTACATAGAAACCAAATCAAACTGTAATCAGCGACGCGTTACTTTTCATTAAGCGGCTTTGACAGCAGCGTATTCAGACTCGACAGGGGACACAGGGGCCCCTGAAATAAACTGCTCTCAAAACAGAGAGCCATAAGATAATTCCTTAAGCTCCATTAACAACTTTTAGCCGCAGGAAATAGAAAACATCTCCAAATCTAAAGCCTTTATCGACCCGCTCAAACCTCTGCTGATGTCTTCGTTTTTCTTTTATTTATATATTTATGTTTTTTCAGCTTAAGGGACAGGAACGTCCAGCGGCGGTAATAGATTTTAACACAACATATTACCTGAGCAAGAGAGAAAACCCAGCGCAATGATTTAGATCCTCAACTGACCAAATTGTGTGTTTTATTTGCTCCACTTGCTCTGTAAAACATCAGATTTATTCGCAAACACTACTGTTGACCTAAAAATATTATTTTGTTCAAAGAATCTGGTTATCATGATCATCTACATGTTATTGCAAATTTTGCGCTGTCGAACTTGCATTGTCTTAAAAGGGAAAATTATGACCTTATACCAAAGATTCCGTCAACCCCACAAAGTTTAAAGCTTTAATAAAATGTGGTTAATGACCAAAATAAACACAGAAATAACATTATTATTATTATTGAACGCAAACTCAAAGTCATGGTTAAAAAATGCTGAATATATTATTTATTAATAAATAACATTACCCCTTCTGTTTGAACAATATTGTTAAATGTGTAATTCAGGGGTCACCTGTATTAAACGGAGGACAGCCTAAGATAACGTGTTCTGGTCTTTACAGAACAGACGCTTGTTTATCAGACACGTTTGTCCACATTTCCCTAAGGATACCGACAGCAGATCTTTAAATAAGAGTGACACACACACGAGAGCAAAGGGCATGGGAAATATATTTGCAAATCATTAGTAGCTCTCTAGCACTGTGCTAAGCCTGTGTGTTTTTCTGCATTATCAGTGACGTGGTCTTAATTAATATGGCAGAAGGCTAATTAATAAAAAGCAATTACTCTAGCTTTACTAGATTACAAAGGTCTGGAGAGTAAAAAGCTGACAAAGAGTGTAGCCTGACAAGCTCCAAAACACACACAGACCTTAAAACATAGAGCTGCACTGGATATAGTACAAGCTGGACAATACACAGGACTGCATATGTTGTCTACAACATTCTTAAATGTTATAAAAGCAATGTCACTTCCCACGTAAAAGCAGAAACAGTGTAGCACCTAAACACATGCAATGACTACATTCCTATTTTAGACTGTCATGTTTTATCTTAACAATTCTCAAATGTGTTAAGAACTGCTATGACATTCTTGAAGAAAACATTGTAATGAACCAACCACACAAACCGTCATGTATGGATGTACTATTATGTATATGTATATATATTTTGTATATATGTATTTATATTTTCTCATAATAGGTCAAATCATAAATAGACAGTACTATTTTTCTACCACAATTTTGTGAAGTGCAACCAGGCATCTCATACAAATGCATATAATTTTCCTTTTTAAAACTATTTTTTCCCATTTTTATTCTTAGTGTTTCTCTAAATGTGTTTAATCTTGAATTCAGCTGACACACCTGTTCTGTCTGTCAATATTAATCACATATAAAATAACACATGCAAAAAACATTTGTTTTTCCAGCAGCTCTAAGATTGCACTTAAATGTCATTAAAGTTCACTAGATCAGATGGTGTAATAAGCATCGATGTGGTAGCAGAGAGCTTATCGGCTGTTTTCTTCAGTTAGTTGCTGAGGGTGAGAGACGTGTCTTAAGGGCATATTTGGGGTGGTCCGTGTGAGGGGTCTTTGATAGGCTTGTCCTCACTCGCAGGCCTTCAGCCTGCCTTCAGCCTTCACAAACTAGATCACACACTTCTAAAGTAGCCGCAGAGATGTGGTGTTTTTTAACTTACTATTGGGTGTTAAGGGCTATTAAAAGTGTTTAAAAAGGCAGAACAGAGTGCTGGTCAGCTCTGTTGTAAGTGTGTATGTTGGAAATGTCATATAGACTGTTTAAACAACTTGAAAATTTAAAATATATACTTCTAAACAAGTCAAATAAAAGTGACATTTTCCAGTTTAAAATTGCTGACAAGATTGCATGGGGCAAAATACAATTAAATCATCACAAGATTGTTTATCTTATCTACTAAGGAAACAAGTGTTCTTATTTCCCCATATGCCCAACCTCTTGTTTTTGTCTTTCCTTCACAAAAAGTCCTTCTCATTTGTATGTACTGCTGATCTTTTCGGCACAATTGGATATGGAGGCAAAGGTCAAGCTTAACTTTCTTACACCTTTCATGGTCAAAATAGTATATAATATTGATCCATCCTAAAATGATGTACACAGATCTGTGCTTTACACAATGCCGTTTGACCTTTGTGCAATTACCATGGTGACAATAAAGGCCAGTGTGATGTTAAAAGAAGTTTTATATGGAGCTCGATTTTTTTCTTCATCAGTTTAAACACTTTGGAAGAAACTGTCCATAGATCAAGCAGTTAGCTGGTTTATTTTTATGAACTCATATCTTGATATGAGTATTTTCTATAAAGATATAAAAAAATACCATTCTTCTGCAAAGGCACCACTGAGCTTCCTCAACTCCAAACTAAAATCCATGTGTACAAATAAAAAATAAAAATAAAAAAACACTTTTACAGAAACACAATATATCAGTAACATTAAAAGAAAAACCTAACATTAACTTAATTCCCTGACTTGTATAAAAGCAACAACTTATTTACAACTTATCTATATTTGGCACTACTCATATTGGGGAAAATGCAGATTTCTTGGTCAGAAAACACATGTATACGTGACAGTTGGCTTTAACTAGGCTGGTTCTGTTTCACACTGTATGAACTTGCAGAAGCAGATGCACATATCTAGCTGTGTGGACATGTACACACACACACACACTTCAGCTAAAGCATCCATGCGAGTGGCCCTGTTTTACATGCCTGGTCTTGTAGATCCACTGAGGAGCGGAAAGGAGCAGAGAGAGATCTGCCCTGTTTAAGGATGTGGGAAAAGAAGGGGTGTTGGTGAAGTCTGGTCATGGCTGCTTTTTATGCATGAGCCTGGACTGCAGGGGCAACCGGCTGGCTGCCCAGCCCTTGTTAAAGCGTCTGTGCCTGGGCACTCAAGCCTCCTTTATGATGTCAAGTCTACTGATTTGCGTTATGGCTATCAGAGAGAGTTAACATTCACAATGGGTGGCATGTCAAAGGTCTGAGGGGCCCAGATCTGACACACAGGCACAGTCGAACCCTCACACACATTGCCAGAACCCTCACACTCATTGCCAGAAAAGCGCCAAGAGTAGCACACTTTTCCATACTGCAAAATAATTCACTTGAACAAGATCCATGCATTTTTAACACACACACACTTAACACAAATTTTCTTTCTTCACTAACACTCATTCTCTGAACAAGCAATCAGCACTTATGCTAAAGGTCACATTTGCAATGCAGGGGACTTTTATGCAGGGAAAATGCAGGTAATTGGAGGTGGGGGCCTGTGATACTGTTGGCGGATTGTGGCAAGGTAATGTGATGGATGGGGAACATTTTGGCGGGCAATTAAATGTTTTGTAGGTCCTGGTCTGATTAAAGGGGAGGAGCTGGAAGAGGAGTTGACAGTGTGTCACCTTATAATCTGATTTCTCAGAAACAGGGTGAAATCAAAGTGCCTTTAATCAAAGTCAAGTCTCTTTGTGCTCTGTGAAAGTTGCATGAAAGGAAACAGTGATGAAATGAAGGACTAATTAAAGTGGGTCAGAACTGAGCTACAGGCATGAGGAAACATTTAAACCCTTTACATTATTTACACACTCCCACTTCCCTCCCACCATGACACTCCACCTTTAAGAAAGAACCAATTTAGGACTCTACCACAAATACAGAACCATACAATCTCTTTAAGACCTCTCAAAATAAAGTTTTATCTAAATGTAACACTTTTTTTGCTTCTCTTTTTCCTTTCTCTCTAGTTTACATTTTGGATACGCAGAGTTCCAAACTAAAGAGTAGGGAAGTGAAAGACCTTAAATCAGTTGCTTTCACAGCAAACAAAAAACAAACCAGAGCCATTACAGTGGAAGCTGTCAAATTCCACTTTCAGATTGATCAAGTACTCTTTTCTTAAACTGAATTTCATTTTTTATTTTCAAATTGAAATAAAATTGGTAACACTATGGTGATTTAAATATGCATGTATCAAAATTATAACTAATATATATTGGGAGCATATACAGCAAAGACTATTGCCATTACAATAAAAGCAAAAACGTGACCAAATTTTTTGCTGGACATCCAAAGGAACAGGAAACTATTCATTTGAATTGTGCCTTCTGAGCATGACATTTAAAATATAGTGGATATTTGCAAATATTTGTCTGTATTTTTTGTTGTATGGTTTACTAATATGTTTTGTTTGGAAAGTTATGAATTTTCTTCAAGCCAAATTAAAGAGCTTAACTTAGTCATTCATGGTGTGGTTTATGTGTATCATTGTTTATTTGAAGTGCTATATCAGAAGCAAACAGGATGTTGATCTAGGAACATTTGTAGGAAACTTGTGTAAATTAGGTTGAGTGCGCTCATGTGGGTTTAAATCTCAATTCTATTCATCAGGTGTGGCATTTCCTTTTTTGCTTCCATTATTTCCTGACCCCTCTCCACTTTCATTATACATGCATGTATACCATGGTAAATAAATAAATAAAATAATCAAATGCTCAAAATACATTAGAAAACAATTGCACTACTATTTGCCCAATTAACATTTTCTACAGAACTACTGCAACAAACCAATGACTGCATTTCCAAAGTCTGTTTTACTATTAAACTTCTGTTTTCTACCTCAGTTCTTTTCGCTTCAAAGACCTGGGGGTCTTCCCCATTGTTTCACATTGTTTCCATTCCTAAATAATAGAGCAGTAGTGTGTTTTATGCATCCATTTTTGTCATAATCAGTTTCACTAAAAAAGGAGCCTTAGAAAGTTCAGAAGACCCTGTGGCTGATTTGCCCCTCAGTGCACATTTATAGCACAAACTAACATTCCCCTCTCCAACACAATTAGTTTTCATTGAATGCTATTGATCTCTTTTTCCCGTTCAATTATAATCCAACAGTGTCGAGCGCATGAATGTTTGTAGTCATTAAAGTGGCTCTTTGTTGTGTCACCAACAGCAATTAAATCAAGCCGATGGGCCTTTTCCCAGAAACTTCCATGTGGAACCTCTGGAATCAGGACATGCACCACTAGACATTTGGCCTGGCCATCTCCTGGCCTGCATATCACTATGATGGTGATTGTTATCCCCAGGTCTATGGAGAATTTAATCTATAAAATAAAAATGATGTTGCAAAAAAAGTGTGGCTGCCCTGCACAAGGGTGATTTTCTTTTAAATTATACAAGTAATTCTGGTAGAACACTAAGTCATTGACTTATTTTAAGTCATTGACTTAATATCTGAAAAGATGATATTTGTGAAATATACATTTACATTACATTTACATTTAGGTATTTGGCAGACGCCAATATAGATTGTAATAGTACCTGGGGTATATATGGGTACTGCATATAGTGTGATTTACGGTCAAAAGATAATCTAAAGTGACTGTAGCTTATAAAAGAACCAAGCTATTTATGGTGGCTTGTGTTTGCATGCTCCAGATAGTAGACAGAGAGCTGTTTGAGTCTGTGAATCTATTTGCTAATTCTGAAAACCAAAATAACTTTCATATTGACTTACCAGATTTGGACAATCACTCCCAGGTAAAATTTACTCTTCGTGTCTGTCGTGTATGGCAGCCGTGTGGCTTTCTATTGTGCTGGCTGGACTTCAAACTTGAGATACAAATTTGTTGTTTAAAAAAATCTGATATTTATATAAGGGCTGTATTAGTTTAACATCTAAAACCAAAAAACATTTTGGAAGACTATATCCACATTTCATAAAAACAATCGTGTGTATACAATTGCTAGAGAAAACAAGCATTTGTGCAAATGGACCTTTATTGAAAACTCCATGCAACACATCCAAAACAATATTGCTCACCCCACAGCATAAAAGGTATATGTATACCTTCTCAAACACACCTCTTAGCTTTACAAATGCCTCAGATAGCAACAGGGCACATTCTCAGAAAATGTTCTCTAAATGTTCTGTCAAAGTTATCAAAAAAGTATTGCATGAACGTTAATAAAACGTTTTTAACGTTATGTATCATATATCTTTATTCTTAAGTTGTTAGAGGAGTATTTAAAAACGTTACAGAATATAGAAAATAATGTTCTTATAGCCAAGTAATAACATTAATACAACGTCTAAGAACTGGACGTTTTGAACGTTACGTTCAAAATAACATTTTTAACGTTTTTTGTTATTTAATGGAAACGTTAGGGACGTTACTTTCTTGCAACTTAAACTTGTTAACCGGGAACAGGCCAATGAACAAACTTAATCTCCCGAAAAATTATCTTCTGAGAGAAAAAGTGGAGAAAAACAAAGAAAAGTTAAGGCCTTAGTTAAAGTTTGAGTCTTATGTCAGTGATTTGAGTGTGCAGGTGTTAAAACGAGTGTGCCAGAGCGAAACAACGGTGCACGTCACTCTCGCATCTATCAAGCAACTTTCCCTTTAGTAATTACACGCCAAATGACTTAAAACCCTCAGTGAGAGGTGAGCTGCACCAGCAGCCCTTACCGACATGCCACTTCACCTCAAGTTCTACTCATTCTGATGTCCTGAACCAACTAATTACAGTCTTTCAAAATTCACCAGCTCCTGTTTTCACACCAGTCAACTTCTCAGTGTTTGGATATGAAAAGGCGGATTGCGGTAAAAATGCGATAAAGGCAAGTTGCCACCGCAGCGGCACGGAACGCAGATGTGCAGATGCAGCATTACATGTACGCTGTCATTCACAGTAACACATAATTAACTGTTAAAGTGGAAGGTGCTTTGGCTGGGCATGACTGTTTTCATCTGTTAATGAAAATGAGATTTCAGAACGCTATTCCTTGTTACCTGCAAAAACCAGGCAAAACCTGCTAGTAAAGATGCGCAACAATATCCAACAACACCACCATCGACAACAATGACTTAGGTTTACATCGCCCTTACTAAGGACAGTACCACTCCCTTTCACAAACGTACAGTACACACTTATACAAACCCACCAATCACAGCTCAGCAACATTTTATCAATTTGGGATAGATCTTGTATTGTTCGATTGCTGTTTGCATCTCCATGCTTCAGGAAAACAAAGAGTAAAAATAATGGGTTAAAAAAAAAGAGTGCGCCTTCCTTTGAACAACACTGAAGACATTCTGAGACTCCTTAAAACTGTGCACGACATGAGTTAGACAAGGACCTAAAGCATTAAAAAAGCCATTGAAGCTCAATAGTGACTTTTAAGTAAATCAACAGTGACCTCTTTCTTTCAAGACTGGAATAACAAGACAGGTTAAAATATTAAATTAAAAGCACAAAAAGCTTATTATCTATCCTCTTGATTTTTACCAGTAGGAACAAAAGGAAAATGTGCTTCCTTTTTATACAAATTGCACGTAGTTTATTTAAATGTAAAAAAAAATCGAAGATTATATAAAAACACTAAATACATTATGAATTGAACATTCTGATTTTACATTGTAGTGTGAATAGCCACATAAAGCTGATGTACAATGTCACAATGATGTATAAATGCACAATTGTAACTTCACACTCTGTATTAATACACCAAGTTGCTATGCTGTTTGGCATATGTAGAACACCCACTGTTGAACTATAACATTATACTATAATATTTTACAGATAACATTTTAATTTGAATGTTTTTTTACATTTATGCATTTGGCAGATGCTTTTATCCAAAGCAACTTATAGTGCACTCAGACATTTTATCAATATGTGTCCTCCCTGGGACTCAAATCCATGACCTTTGCACTGCTAATGCAATGCTCTACCACCTGAGCTACAGAGCAACATTATCTGCCAAAAATATTAATCAGATCATTCTTAACAAGACATTGAACTTTTTTATTAAACATCTGTGTCTTTAATCAAAGTGTTGTTGTACTGTTGCCAAGCAATAACTCACAAGAAGCCTTTGTTACAGTCATTTTTGGGACTGTTCCTAAATAGGTATTGCTAAACAAACAATAGTAGTTTACTTTTAGGTAAGTGTCTCTAATAAAAGCATATTAAGAGCATATTTGAACTTTGTGCACTCACACATGCTCATATCATGCCATGTTCACTCAGAGCCGACCAGAATAACATGTCAGTGACTCCCTAACTGCCAGGTGCTCAATTCTAAATTCTGGGTGCTGTTGACTGTGACCGTGCTGGGTGAACGAGTGTGAGACCTCCAGCCAAATGTTACAAGACATGAGCTTGTTGGCTCTGGTGAGTGTGAGGTGTCTGTTCCATTGCCCTGGCACTCAATTCAGATTAGAGTACCTGTGGGGCCCTTTAACAAGTGTGGAGTGGGACGGGGTAAGACCTGTCAAAGTTGATCATTTCGATCTTTGGCATATAGGTCTGGGTGAGCTGATTGTGGCTGCGAGGTGGAAGTGGAATCGAAGGCAGAGGTTTCCCCATATGCCCTCATGCAAGGGGGAGGGGGGTGATGGTTGCACACAAAAGCTTCTGACATGTCACAAAATCAAGTTGCACAGCACTCCAATGTACTTCAACGTGTTTATATTTGTTGTTAAGTTGTTGTGGGCTTTTTCCCTTCTGTTCCTATGAATGAAAACATCTTGCTGTCATGGACATCAGAGGAAAGTGAGGTCAGTCAGGGGTCTGACATGCTTCCGTGTTCAATGTTATAAAAACTTCAACCTGAACCAGAAAGTCACTTTCAGTTAAAGGGTACTGGTGTTTGGATATAACTGCAAGTGTTTTTTTGGCCTTTTGCCACTTATTGATAGAACAGAGAGGGACCGAAAAGTCTGAAAAGAAGGTGACCCACATCAAGAAATGACATGAGACAGAATCAAACTTGCCATGGCTCACCACGGCTGCATGTATTAGAGCATATGTGGTATATCCACCAGCCTGTGACTCTGACCAACCAAGAGGCCAACAAAATGTCAGTCTTCATAATTCTTTAACCTTGTTTTGTGAAGGATTCCATGAAATTGTCTTAATATGTTTTGTGTTTAAATTACAAAATGGAATTAGGTAATAAAACAAATGGTAAGATGCTTTTGAATACTGTACTGTAAGAACTTCCTGTTTCCCACGAGAAGTAAGCATTGCCTCAGAATATACACAAAAATAAAACATACACATCCATTTTGAGGGACACATTAATCGCTGGCCCTGATTATCGGTTTTGTCAGTTTACCAATGCCAAAATATGTTTAGCGTTGACAGATAATAAATTTAGACATGGCACACATGGTGAAAGCCTCTCATCTGGCTTTCTGGATGATGATAAAACAGAAATACTATGAGCATTCACGGTCACAGAGTTCATCATTGACACTCAAGTATCCAAACAGATATTAACAATAAACAGCATGCAGTAGAATGCATGAGCCAACCTCTCTGGGCAGTTTATTCACAACAGCTGTGACACGACCACATTGTGACTGCAGATAAATGCTACTCTGGTAATTGTGCCTGAAACTGGCAAACACTGGATCGTTCATACACAGTCCTGGAGATTACTGATTATTTAGATTACTGATACTCTACCACCTGATACCAGAACATACCAGAGTGTTGATATAACCCTTTATGTGTGTATTTTCAACTTTAGAAAACCAGACCAGTCCAGCTGATGGATTTACATTGCTGTATTTACATTGCTCTTCCATTCCAAGAGCAAGTGGCACATCTCACCACTGTGACCCACAGCATCATGGGACATAATGGCACACAATCCTAATGATTAGAACAATCATATTTATTACCCCAAAGCTCTTCTAGCTTTTGTTCACGTCAATCTCCAGTCTGTGAAAAGAGGTTCTGTTTTGTTTCCATACATTATGCCAGATTTTGGATTCCCTTAGTGGGAGCTCATAACAGCACATATTCCATGGTGCACTGCTTCTGCTCAGAGGCCCACTCCAGCAGATTTCAGCAGCTAAGCTGTTTATGTTTCTCATTCAGCAGTTACACAGGCCAGCTAGTGTAAACACACCAGTAGCTTTTTTTAATTGTTCTGTTGCTAGTGTCGCTCCTCTGTCAAATTAACACTCGCTCACTGCCAGATTAGAATAGCCCGACACCACGTTGCTTGTCATTGGATCAGCTTAAACTTTGCACAGAGAGTGTGCAGGAGAGCGATAACACAACCGGCTCTGTTTGCCTTGATCAGGCTTTAGGAGTGTTTAGTGGCCCCCGGTTGTCTGCTTTGGTTCTCAGAGCGAGAGAGAAAAAAGATTTTATTGTCTGAAAATGAAGGGGCATCTTATCTGTTGTTGATGACATCAGAGCATTGCACATGGTGCGAAACGAGATGCTAATGAGATAAGCACTGTGTAGCCAGTAGATCTGAGAAAACGTAAAAGGTTTATTGTATGTACTTTATCTGTCAGCAGGGGCGACGCTCGCAATTTTGGGCCCTATGACAAAATATGAGGTTGGGCCCCCCTAGTAGTGTTATTACTAATAAAGCAGATCTCGGGGGCCCCTAAAGGGCGTGGGCCCTTAGAATTGTCCTAACTTTCCCCCCCTTAGCGGCGCCCCTGTCTGTCAGTGATATCAAAGTCACATCAGGGGGATTTTGGAGATCATTAACACAAACAAGCAGTACGAATGAACATAATGACTGAAAACAAGATTTTTACATTTTCTGAGGGAAACGAGGAGTGTTTGCTTATGCTAGGATGCGTGGACATTGCTACCCCAGCTAACAATTTTAGGTTGTAAGAATGTTCCCATAACATTTACATTAAGTAACAAAACATTAAAAACGTTATTTTAAAAGTTCAACATTCAAAAATCCAGTTTTTAGACATTATAGTAACGCTGTTGTTTGGTTATAAGAAAATTGTTAAAATATTTTTTACATTCTGTAGCATTTTAAAATGTTCCACCAACTACTAAAGAATAACGTTTTTGATCTAATAGTTCTAAATGTTATTTTAGCTATTCGTATGATGTTTTTGGCAATAGTTATTGTGTTGCTATGTGGTTGCTTGGGGGTTTAATTCTAGGGCATGGCATAATTATAATTGTGTTTGTTAATAGCTTTTGGGTAAAAATCATATAATATTGTATATGAATATTATAATTTTAGAAACCAGGCACATGCATCTCTGACTCTAAAATTTGAATCCAGATAATATGTCCACTGAGGTAATATGATACACACACTGTACATAAAGAGCAGTTGTTGTCCAGCTGCCCTTGTGTTAGCACATGTTTGCTGTGTAAGAGAATTCAGTCTAAACCTCTTCCTGTCTGTACTAGGGGTGTAACGATACACCAAAGGCACGATTCGGTTCGGTTCACGGTTTTGGAGCCATGGTTCGTGTAAGAAATTATAGTCTGCCTCGACCCAGATTCCACTGCACAATATATGTTTAATCATGCTCATTTCCCAAAATGGCTTCATTATTATAGAGAAGAAGAAAGTCAACAGTTATGTTGTTTCTTGACCATTTGAGATGATTACATCCTGAGCAAATGGTGACCCATTGTAGCATGGAAGCGGGT